>PVJS01013688.1:0-41678 GCA_004027185.1 Glis glis | reverse complement strand
CGCTGCACTTTCTTCTCTCCCATCACCACCCTTCCCTCTCCTTCTCCCCTCCCCTTTTTTGAGCTGTTTCAAGCAGGTGGGAGTTCACTCCTCAACTAAGGTCAGATTGGAAGACCTCCTTGTAATGGGGTGAGCTACCGGGGATCAGCCCTTCAGGAGCATGTGACCCATGTTATAATATTCCAGAGAACAGGGTACTCAGCTGCTCTCGGTATCACCTGAATTCTAAATGTCAGCTTAGTAGCCGTGGAGCAATAAATGATTGTGTTTCACTCCGAGAGGACTCCTTCTGTAATAAAATTCTTCCTACCTCAGAAGGAAACCTTGTGGAGAAACTGAACATAAGTTCCCTGGGATTATTATTATTTTTTTATCACAAAATGAAATTGGAACAGAAGAATCTGCCGTACATGAAGGACCGACCTGGTATATCGCATATAGAAGGTGCAGGAGAAATATTTGCTGTATGATTTGTTTGATCATATCATAAGACTCAATTTTTGTGAACCTGAGTGAAGATAGTAGTAAAGCAAATTGATTCTAATGGTTGTAATAACTGCTTAATAGTTGTAGATCAATTTCTCTCCCCCATCCCCCGATTGCACTCCATGAGGGATCCTTGGATATTCTGAGTGGAAAAGTTTTTTGTGGGCTAACAGTCTAGGAAAAAGTTCAGGCTAAACTCCTCTATTGGAGTCTTAAAATGCACACTGGACTATGATAAGGCCTGAGAAGTCCCACAGGGAAGAACCCAATCCAAATGTTCCATATCAGTCTTGACAGGGATCCCTTTCTGCAGAACCCCCATGTGGACTGGGATGAGAGGTTTGTGGAGCATGGGATGCTACAGCTGGACCCCAGGTGCATAGTGGGGGTACGGCTAACGCTGAAGGAGCAGGCTGAGCTTCTGTTGCTGGGGAAGAGGCAGTAGCAGGTAAAGTCTTTATGGAACCCTGGACTCATAGGAATCCCATGAGGGTGGGATGAATAAGTTAAATGGAGGGACCTTCAGGGGTGTAGGCTGATGCATTCCCCCAAGAGGTTGATGTGGACAGAGACCTGGAGATGCTGTAGGGATGGCATTTATACCCAGCAGAAGGGCAGTGCCCAGGAGATCCCATGAGATCCAAAATAATGGGGAAAGCAAGTTAGCAACCCAGCCCTTATTTGGACATGGCCCTCTTCCTGTCCAGGGCACGAGAAGTCCATTGGCAGCAAGGGAGGGAGCATGGAGAGAGGGCAGAGCCCTGCACCTGCCAAGTGGGCTGCCATTCCTATTCACAGCACGGTCAGTCCTGTAGCAGAGGGGTTGGACATCAGTGCTGGGACGGGGCACACCATTCACCTTCTGCCATGTTCATCAAGTGAGATTAAGAGCCGAGGAATGAGGGAGACAGTGAGAGGGACGGAAGCTCAAGGCACTGGTGCTCAGCACTGTCTGGCTTTTACCAGTCTTGTGCCCCTCTCTCCCATCTGTGTCTGTCCATGGTCCACCCGACCCACTGCTCCCTGAACCAGTGTGTTCCTCCCTGTAGGACTGGTCTCACCCCAGAGAACCACCAGATTTGAAGGGGCCGCCTCCTGGGCAAAATCCAATGTTTCGGTATGTGATTGCTCTCTACAGCTGATCAAATGTGATTTTCCAGTTGAGAGAGAAAAATAAACTCACTGAAAGGAGGGAGCTAAAACAAAGCTAACCTAAAAGACAAAGGCTCCCTACAATAGCATGAGCAGGCGGGGGCTCCACCCTGCAGCCCAAGTGTTCTGTGAAAACAACAAAGGCACGCTTGGGTATATCCATAGAGACGCCTGTGTATGTATACATGATATGGCGGATATATGCATGTATGCCAAGGAGTATGACTTGGGGATTGGACAATGTGGTCACCACACTCAGAGAACCTATGAGAAGCAAGAATAACCAAAGCCCCGAGAAGGTGAGGGGACAGAACCCCTCTGAAGAGCTGGACAAGGGAGCCGGTTCCAGGCTGCCTGGTTCTAGGAGGAGAGATGAAGCTGGACAAGAGGGCGCCACTGGGCAGCACAGCTGGAGTGGTACAGCAGAGACCACGGTCCTTCCACTGGGCTGTCCAGGAGTCTAAGGAGCATGTGGGGCTGGGGGTTGAGGGGTGAGGGACCTGAGGGCCTTGATAGCCCAAACTCCCTGGTGGGGCATAAAAGAAACCCCACAGGATAGGAGAGAATAACAGAGAGGGAACAGAAAAATATGAGAGGAGAGAAATTGGTGCTGTCCAGAGCCTGAAATGTGACGTGAGCCAGGCTGGCCATGGCGCTGGCCTCTGAGGCTCATGGTCACCTCTCATGGAGACTGCTCTCTACCTCCTTCATCTGGCCTGTGACTTCGTGTTCTCCCTCCTTTTGCCCTTTTCCTATAAACTGTCCTCATCCAGGGCCTCCTGCCGGGAACAACACTCTCTGAAGTTATCCCAGGCAGTGTGTGGCACCTGGAGCTCCTCTTTGCCGCTGTGAGGCCTTGGAGCCTGTCCTGGCTGCTTCCCCAGCCCCCCTCACCTGCTCCTGGGATCAGAGGTAGCAGGAAGGACATGGCTATGATGTGTATGGGTCTATACACAGATAGTGCTTTATTGGGAGGTGTATTCATCAGCATTTTCACAGCTATAATCTAAAAGATCTGACCACGTAGCTTGGAGGAAGGAAGATTTATTTGCTCAGTTTTCCTTGGAGATATTGGGTTCAGTTTATGTGAGGCCGGGGACCACGGATCTCAGGGCATGGCAGCGACGGGAAGCAGAGAAAGGAAGAGCACAAGGCTTTGCTCCTCACATCATGGAGGCCAGAAGCAAGAAAGAGAGAGCGATGGGAGGAGGAATCATATATAATTCCCAAGGCCACATCCCCAGGTTCTCCAATCACACCCTACTGGCCTAGGCCACCACCCAGATAAATCCATTACAATGGATCTATCCACTCTGTGATCACAACCTTCATGACTCAATTACATCAACTCCAAAACCAATCTATGAGCTCTTCAAGGGGACATTCTATATCTAATTATAACAGGAGGTCACCAAGCAGGCCCAAAGGGGACTTCCAGTCCCACCACCCTGCATACTTAGATGTTCTTCTCCGGATCAGAATGAATCGGTGATTTTTGAGCCCAGGTGGGGAGGGACAGATCACCCTGGGTAGCAGGCACTTTGGCAGGAATTTTCTGCCACTGTGACAGCCCTTAGGGCTTGCTTACTTCCTCAATAGCCTCTTCTGCTCCTCGGCTTCCCTGCTCACAATTACCTGGTCCCAGAGCCCAACCCCCTAGCACTCAGCCGCTCCTTTCCCTGCCTGTCTCATCTGCAAGGGTTTCAAGAAACCCCAAGCATCTTTGTGTGGCAAATGCATTAGGTAGCATGAAATCTATTGGAAATCTAATGAGACCAGAATAGAATAGAAAGAAGAATTTCACTATTTTCTCCCAGGTCTGGACTTGATGCTGCCAAGTTTGCCTGGTTGTCGGCCTCCTCTTGCTCAGAAGTGCCCCAGGGAAAGGAGGAAGTCAGCATGGAGTTAGTCTCCATGCCAATTCCAGCCCTTCTGGAGAAATCTGTTGCTTCAGGGGTAAAATAGAGAGGGTCCCACCAGCTCTGTCTAGGATTGGCCCTTCCAGAGGCTCTAGAGAGTTCAAACACCTGCTGAAAATGGTGTGTTCTAGGACAGCCTAGCATGGCTGCCCCTCTAAAGAAGAGAACGGGCATGTTAGGTGTGTGAAGATACTCTGCAGCCTGGGAGGCAAGGAGGCCAGGGGGAAGGAAGCCTCAGCTCCTCCATACAGTGGAGGATGCCGGCCCTGTGGGGGCTGCAGAGGCAGAGCGCCTGGATCTACGGAGAGAAGCTCAGTGCTCCACATTGGTGTGTGAGCCTACTGGTAGCATAACCACTTAGCAACTGGCAGCCTGGGCTCAGAAGTCGACAGCTTCTTTCTGTGAGTAAGTGGTCCAACAGCAGGGCTTTCAGTGCTAAAACGGAGGAAGCCAGGGAGGAGTTTCAGGTCCAGCCAGGAACCCCCAGCTGGAAGAAGACTTAGGGAAATGTTGATGTGTTTCCTGCCTCCCTGTCCTCTGGGCCACAGGGGCATGAACAAAGATAGTAGGAGAGAACCTTCCTAGAGGCAGAGAAGAAGACAGGCCCATCTTTAGACTTGTACAGTGGGGGCTTCGCCACAGAAATAACAGTAGCTATCTTCTGTAGGCACCTACCAAGTACCAGGCTTGTGCTGGGCCTCGACATATAACAGCCCTGTGGTCAAACAAGGACACTAAAACCGGCTGGCTCAGGACAGGGAGTTATCAGGACTACTTGATAAGGCGAGTTGGTGATCGGCATGAGAAGCCTTGGAAAATGCCCAGGACTTCAGTCAGCAGAGGGCTCAGTGTGTTGGAAGCAGACTGCCTGGGTTCCAGGTGAGCTCTGCCACTCACTAGCTCAGGGACCATCAGGAACAAGTCCTTGTCACTTAGTCTGTACCCTGGTGTTCTCATCTGAAGAAATCAGGATCACGGCACCAATTTTGTAATGCTACCGTCAGAAACAACCAGGTAAACGCAGGCAAAGCTCTCAGCACAGGGCCTAGCTCATGGGAGTGCTTGATAGATGCGAGCCAGTACGATGACGGAGCGTCTTTCCTAAATATGTAACCCAAAAGACAGGCTGAGATTTAGGTACAATATGTTCTCTGAAGTGTTATGCATAATCGTTTTTTGAAAAACAGATACAAACCAAATGTCCAACATTACAGAAATCGTTCAGCAAATGGTATTATACCCAAAGGTAGACAGCCAAATGGGCAGTCATTAAAACTAAGGTTCTTGGGGGTTTTTTTCCATATCAAAATGCTTAGAATGGATTGCTAGGTACAAGACGACAATAAACTAGAAAAAGAGGCTACCAGTTCAAGTAAATAGACCAAAACATTAACAGAATTACGGATACTATTTTGCCAACTTTTTTGTTATGTTTAACTTCTCGGATTTTTGACAGCAGGCATCTGTTAATTTCATACTCAGATTTTTTAAAAATTTATTTGAACAAAAATGAGAGCCGGAGGAAATAAAAGGGAAAGGCAAGCATAAGGACAAACGCAGGCCTTTGGACGAAGCACCCCTAAAACCAGGAAGGTGCCCAGAAAAGCGAGGACGAAACCCATGCAGGGGATGGGAAATATTGGGTTCTATAATAAATCTGAGTTTAGAAGGAATGAATATGCAATGTTCGTGAAAATTGTGTTGTGTCTGGAAAAAAGGACGATAAATATGTATACGATGTAAATCTTTTATAATAAATCTGTGAAGATCTGAGCTAACACCCGTGCTAGCTGGCACTGCGAGAGGTCTGAGGCCCCCCACAAACCAGCAGGGTTATTGATAGGACAGTGAGGGCAGCTCGCCGTGCCCTGAGGAGCCTGCCCTCCGTCACCTGAGTGACACCATCGGAAGCCTTAAGGGCAGGGTGCGACAAGGTGTCCAGCATGCAGCCATGCGGGGCACCTCCCTAGCATCTTCTCAGCGCTTGCTGAGCTCCTCCTCTCTATGCCTGGCGTCCCAGGTCTCAGAGGACATTGCAGCCCCTCTTTTGTTCCACTCTTGTTATGCTCCAGTTCTAAGTCAGGCCCCATTTCTCCAGAACCAACCCAAAATTAGGTCCCAGAATTAAGCCCCAGAATTATTTGGGTTCAAAGGGGAACCCAAATGATAGTTTAATAGGAACGGACTTTGTACTAGGCCCTGTTGAGGGAACGAGGGACCCAGCAGTAAATGAGACAAATGTGGTCCCCTAAAGGTGAAATGAATATCAAGGAACCATGTGTGGGGTTAGTGTCAGGGCGAATGCCTTGAAAGAATGGGGTAACTTGAAATTATGTTAATAAACTGTATTATTCAGTGTTCTCCGGAGAAACAGAGCATTTCTCTCTTTCAGAGAGAGAGAGAGAGAGAGATTTTGAAGAATTTGCTCACACAATTGTAATTGCTGGTAAGTCCGAAGTCTGTGAGGTAGGCCAGCAGGTTGGAGTCCCAGGGAAGAGCTGAAGTTCAAGCCCAAAGGCAGTCTGCCTGCCGGCAGGTTTCACCTTCACTGGGGAAGGTCATCCTTCTACTTTTTTCCTCATTAAGACTTTCAACTGATTGGATGAGGCCCACCCACATTATGGAGGATGACTGGCTTTACTCAGTGTCTACTGATTTAAATGTTAATCCTATCTTTAAAACACCTTCATAGAAAGGTCTATGATCATGTTTGACCAAATGTCTGGATCCTGTGGACTAGCCACGTTGACACATAAAATTAACCATGACACCAACTCTATATTTTTATAAGGATTTTTTATGAGAAAGAATGCTGATCATCAGGAAAATTATGACCAGACTCCAGAACTGGCAAGGCTTAAACTCAAATCTAAACTCCATGGCTAAAATACTTCCCTCTTTCGCTCTTTGCCTCTTAAATTAAAAGCAAACATTATCTTCTTTCACTCTTTCTCAAACCAGCCTTTTCTTCCAACCCAGAAACCTAATTTCTAGAGCTTATTCAAAGTCAAGAGACCGCATTAAAGGAATCATTTGTCATTCTGACCAATTCTCCAGAATTCCCCCAAATATTCACTCAACACATACCAGAGAGGCACGCACTGTTCCTTCAGGCCCATCTGATGGGCCCACTTCAGCCTCTGACCCCAGTGTGATGTAATCTGTGACCAGATATTGTTCAGCTCTCTCTGAAAGAGTCCAGCATTTTCCTCCCAAATGCTCGCATAGGACCAATTTCTGCCTTCCTGGGACAGATTAACACTATCTCAGCAAATGGCATGGGTTAAGCTATGAGGTTGGCCCAGGTGAAATGGCCAGTGTTTGACCTACAGAAACCTACAGAATTTTTCCTTGAACCATATTTTCATATGATTCAAGGAAAAATTAGTTCCTCTCCTCCTGGTCAGGCCTCACCTTCCTCAGTGTTCTGATCTCTGGAGGGAGAGACTCTCCACTCCCTCCATGGACAGGAATGAAAGATGCTGTTATTAAAACCCTTCTAAAGAGATTTGAGAAGTGACAGCAATGTCAGGGAGAGTCTAATCCTAGAAAAGCCCGCTGTCAGCCATCCGTGGCAGCCATACATACAGGATGGCTTGTGCACACCCCTGTATCATTTCCTCTCATTTGCTCTTAGTTGATGGTATATACCAGTTTGAATGCAAGCGACAAAAACAAACCAAAAAAACAACAACCAACTGTACATGAACGAAAATTCCTAAGGTCAGAGAGCGGCAGGCTTACTCTCAGGGTGAAACCCCTTGGGGTGCTTGACCTGAGGAGCCTCTGGAGATGCTCAGGAGCCACACCTCAGGGACTCAGGGACCAGACAGCTTTTTCTCTACCTCAAGTTTCCAACAAGGAAAAGCACCTGGAACATAGAGTTCAAAAGCCCAGAAGTTAGTCCAGGAGCCATGAATTCCTAACAGTGGGGAGCCTGGCTTAGCCTCCTCCATCCCCAAACAGAACCCGGCACAAAGTTGGCGCTCAGGACAATTTGATGAATAAATAGACAAGCATCTACTCTTCTAGGATCACATGGCATGGAGGGCTTTCAAAACATGGTCCCCAAACTATCATTTCTCCTATCAAGAAGCAGGGCCTCTGTCTCCTCCCATAAATTTGGGCTGGGTGACTATTTAACCTGTGATATAATATGACAGAAGCTATGCAATGCCAGTTTCTAGGATGAGGCCTTCAGAAATTGTCCAGAAATTGGCAGCTTTCAATACCTGTCCCTCAAGATGCTCTCTCTTAAAATCTAGCCACCATCACCAGGACACAGCGAAACCTCAGGTATAGGTGTTCTTTGGGGTTTTTTTGGGGGGTGGGTTGGTACTGGGGTTTGAACCCAGGGGCATTCTACCTCCGAGATACACCCCCAGCCCTATATTTTTTTATTTTTATTTTGAAACAAGGTCTCACTAGGTTGATGAGAGTCTCACTACTTGCTGAGGCTGTCCTCAAACCTGTGATCCTCCTGTCTCAGCCTTCCAAGTGCTGGGATTACAAGCCTGCACCACCACGCCTGGGCTGGGGATGTAGTTCAATGGTAGGTGTAGGTGTTCTAGAACCTAGTCCCAGCTGAGTTCTCAGTTGACAGTTACCATAAAACTGCCAAGCCATTGAATGAAGAAGCCCCAGCAATGACCGCAGCCCCAGCCATCACCTGATTGTAACTGCACAGAGCAGGTGAGCAGGAAATGCCCAGTTGAGCCCTGCCAACTCCTAGAACTGTGAAAAATAAGAATGGCATCACTGTTGTTTCTAGCCACTAATTTGTTATACAATAGATCATCAAAATGCATTCAGTGGCTTAAAGATGTCCTCTGAGCCAAAGACTTAGGCAAGCAAACAGGAACGAACTGACCATCGCTTCAACATTTGACCATTGGTTCAATTCCATCATCTCCCAAGAGATACACTCCCGAGAGATACACAAAGTTGTGAAGAAGCAGAAACCACAGCAGCTGTGAAACAGTGTGCCCCCTGTACACCAACATGACTGGAACCCAGCATGTGGGGCCCAGAACAACGGGTGTGGTGAAGAGTTGGCCATTCTGCACCCTACATTCCACAATGATTACTAAGGTCAGACGTTGGACAGAGAACATTTTCTTTCTTTTGTGTGTGTGTGGTACTGAGTGTTGAACCCAGGGGCATTCTACCTCTGAGACACACCCCCAGCCCTATTTTATTCTTTATTTTGGAACAGGGTCTCACTAAGTTGTGGAGGGTCTCACTAAGTTGCTGAGGCTGGCCTCAAACCTGTGATCCTCCTGAGTCAGCCTCCCAAATTCTGGGATTACAGGCTTGAGCCAACACACCAGGCTCAGAGGAAAACATTTTCTGAAACTTGAAGGAAGACTTAAAGAACAGCCTGAGGGAGGCTCCCTTCCCTCCTCCCTCCCTGTCTCCTGTCCCAGCCCTTACCCTTCTAGTGATTCTTATTAGAAAGAGCATCCTCTGTTTCTCCCTATTCCTTCTTCCAGACTTCGCTCTGCTCTGCCTAGCTCTTCACTGCCCAACCTGCTGATGTAGATTGATGCCCACTGCTGCTGTGTCCATTGTCTGTTCAGTCCTGCGACCCTCAAATATTTATCTTTCATATATGGCAGGGGTTTTCAACCTTAGCACTATTGACATTTGGAATAAATAGGTCTTGGTTGTTGGGGGCTGTCCTGTGCATTGCAGGATGTTGAACAGCATCATATCCACCTCTTCTTGCTGGCACACCTCCCGTTCTGACAATTAAGATCGCTCCAGACATTACTGAGTGTCTAAAGTTGGGAGGAGGAGAAAATTGTCTTTGTTTGAGAACCACTGTTTTAGAATAAAAGTAGGCTTTCATGGGGTATAAATAAACAAATGTAAAAGGAAATGAATGAATGAAGGAATGGATGAATGTAGATGAATGAGGAAATTAACACACTGCAAAAGAAGTATCCTGGCCCCAAAGAGTCCTGGGTACTTATAGCCAAGAGCCGCAGGCAGGGAAGTGGTTAATAGGACTGTGTAGCCGGTCCTACGCAGGCCCTGACTCCTCAATGGCTTTTGCTGGCTCTGCATCTCGATGCTTTTCCAATTAGCAGGAAGACTTGCAGATGCCAACAGACCTTTTATAGGGTCACGGGAATGGGTCCTCTGATAAGCCAGGCTGGAGAGTGACACCCGGGAGCTCAGGCACCGGTCTGCCAAGGCGCTGATTCATTCTTTGTCAAAGTCGCGATTTGGAATGACAGTTTCTCACCTTCTGCCTCCCCAGCTGCCATCTGCAAAGGTGACTTGCTCTAATTTGCCCAACATTTCTCCTCTCTAGACCTCTCTCTAAGCTGTCACTTTTTTTCCTCCCTCTCCCCCTATCAATACCTTTTTTGGAGTTCATCGGACTTTGGTGTGCTGTCCCTTCACTAGGGTAGTAGCAGTGAACTTTCATAAAGGAGGGGAGGAGAAAAGAGAAGCCTTGGGGGCCTGGCCACATGCTCCCCTTCCATGGCTTCCTGGACTTCTCTGCTTCTCCATCCCACTCAGCCACACTCACTACCCCAAGATGAAGGCCACAGAATATGAGCAATGGCTGTGGTGGCGAGCAAGCAAATAGTTCAGTAAGACGTAAAATAGTCCAAGCTTCCTTGTCTTTTAAAATAAGTCCTTCTTCCTAAGTGTTTAAGCATGGCTGCTAAGCAGTTTACAGTACTGAATCTGTCAGTGGCCTCGTGGATTATCAATGATATGTTCCACTTTAGAGGATAATAAAAGATTCTTAGAAGTTCTCAAACTTTAGGGTACATCAGAATTACCTGGAGGGGTTTGTTAAGACATATTGTCGGGCCCCACCCTCAGAATTTCTGACTCAATTAGTCTGGCTTGGTATCAAGAGATGTGCATTCTCAACTAAAGGATTAACACCTTAGACTTGGAAATCAAGTAACTTGTCCAAATACACAGATACAAAGAGACAAATATAGAAGGGAACGGCCTCTCTTGGATGGTAGAGCCTGAGGTCATAACTTCATCTTTCAGGTAATACTCTATGCTAACAGCTCTAATTTTTATAGATGGAGAGTCATGTATTATCCCATTCATTAAATATCTTCCCAAGATATGCCACCTGCCCTGCCATGTCTTTATTGATGGGGACACAAACAATAATAAGAAGCTATCTTCAAGGAGTATACAGGCCCAGCTAGGGAGACAGGCACACAGAGTCTTGTAATATTTTAACTATAATAAAATATGGGGAGAGCTATAGTTTAGAGAGGATAAAGCATTTCCTAAGGCAGCAGTCCTCAAACCCTTTTGGTTTGATGGCCCCTTTATGTTATGGAGAACTCCAATAATAAACTCATTATGTGTTAATACAAAAACATATTTTTATGAAAAATGACTATATTTTCAAAAAACAGTGAGAAGACGGGCACTGTTTTTGCAAATCTCTGTGCCTGAATCAACAAAGTACAGCTGGATCCTTGTGCCTGCTTCTGCATTCAATCTGATGTAATATGTTGTTTTGATTGAATTATATGAAGAAAATCCATCTCACAGACATGCAGTTGGAAAACAGAAAGGCACTGTAGTAGCTTTTTCAGATAATTGGGGATATTCTTCTTTGATATTACACCAAAACTTGATAAGTTAAGTTGCAATGTGGAATCGTAAACCTGATCAATGGAAATTTCTGCATTAATGTTGCATTAAAACTCCTTCATCCAGTTTGAACTTCCAATGGAATTTTACCCATGTTTCATTTGGTCACATCATATATTAATCATTTGGCAAATATAAGGACACTGAGTTATGCAGATCTTCTAAATGCTGACACATTGCATCATACAGATAACAAACTATGTTCATTAATATCACCTCTTAAATAATAGGAAACTGTCACATCTCCCGAAACTCAAATTTTTATTTGAAATCTCAATTTTAATCATTAGCAATGAATACTTCCAATTGTTTTCCTTGTAATGATAGGCTCGTTTCTTTTATTTTTCAAGAAAAGATCTGCCAAACATTCAAGTGCAAATAACCATGCTTTGTGCATTCATTGTTCTTTCAAGTAAAAATAATATCACACGAAAAGAAGTGGCTAGTTTGACTTGCAATCCAACCAACAAGTGCTTCGCTTGAGACAAGCAGGATCCTTCAGTATGCAGCTGAAGTATTTTACTTGAACTTACCATTTCACCACGCAGAATATTAAAAGGCCCCCAGGATCAGGATTTAATAAAGTTACTAACTGTTACTGGTTCATCAAGGACATTCTAAAGTAAAACTGATTCTTTTTTCTTTTGGAGTGGCTGGTGGTAGAGGACACAGTGACTGCTGCCAATACAGATCACAGTCAGACAGAACCAGGTCTTACCTGCCAGCGCTTTGACACTGTTTCGGTCAGCATTCTCAACTGCTGTAATCCAAAAAACCTGATCACCACAACTTAAAGGAAGGAAGATTTATTTGCTCACAGTTTGGGAGATTTCAGGAATTCAGTCCATGTCAGGCCGGGTTACATTGGCAGAGCTTGGGACATGGCAGTAGTTAGCACAGAGAGATAGAGATAGAGATAGAGATAGAGATAGAGATAGAGATAGAGATGAGAGAGAGAGAGAGATGAGAAAGAGAGAGAAAGAGAGGGAGGGAGGGAGGGAGAGAGAGAGAGAAAGAAAGAGAGAGAGACCTATTGTCACATCATGGAGTTCAGAGCAAGCAAGGGAATTCAAAGACACAAGCACAGTCCCCAAGGCCACACCCCTAGTGACCCACCTCCTCCAGCCACACCATAACTGCTTAGGCTACCATCCAATAGATCCCTTACAATGGATTTATTCACTGATGAGATTACAACCCTCATGATTTAATGAGTTGGTACTCTGAACATCAGTGCATGAGCTCTTTCAGGTGACAGTCTATATCTACCCATAACAGACACCATCCTCACAAACGCCCAAACTGTGAAATAGGCATGACCACACCCTATGTGTGGTCATGAAAATAGTTCTGGCCTTGTAGACCCTCCAGAAAAAACCCATGGAACACACTTTGACAACCACTGTGCTACAGTCACATTAAATTCCTTGGCGTTTCTCGGGCATCTCCTGGACCACTCCCTATCTTGTTCATAATCAGCCTTGATCCTGAAATACCTCAAGAGATTAAAGATACAGAAGGTCAAAGTGTGAGAAGAATAAACATTCAGGGGACAAAAATAAATAAAGAAAAAAGAAAAAACATTTCCCATACTATAATACATGAGCTAAGAATATAATCGAATTAAGTAGGCAGCTTAATTTAGCTTAAAAGACACCACTTTAAAAACAACCAAATGTGTTAAGACATTACAAACATAATTAATGTTTTCTAATAATAATCAGTATCATTTATCAAACATTTACTAAGGGATAGGCGTTTGTGCTGAGACCTTTGCCGGCGCTATCTTGTTTGATCTTTCCAGCGACCCTATGAAACAAGTATAATTACCTCTGTTTACAGGCCAGGAAACTAAGACTCGGAGAGGTGAAAATATGTCCCCCATAATAAGTAGGACTAAGATTATAAACTTGGTTCTGTTTGACCAGGAAACTGGTGCTCTTAACCTCTTTGCAGCACGGTGGACAATGCTGACCAGATAATCTGCTGGTTGAGGGCTAGATGCTGCCATTATTCATGGGGACTGGTCCCACTGCAGATGCAGGGAGGGCTACTCTTCCCCAGGAAAGTGTGGCATGGTCACAGCTGCAACCCCCTCGGGAGATGGTCTGCTACCCGAAAACTTCCATTGCTCTTATTTGTTACCATGACAATGGTGACAACCAGATTCCCCCACAAACCATCAGGGTCCTCCCACCATGCTTGTAACATGTACAGAAACAAGGCTTCAGTGACATCTTGGGGAGCTGCAATAAATACAGGCAGAACTCCTTCTTTCTTTTTTTAAGTCAGTCATTTGAAAGGGAGCCAAATTCTGTTTTAATTAGAATCCATTTCGTAATGAATTCACTACTTGGACATTCATGATACAAGCTCTACCTGCCAATCAGTGGCTGTCCTATTTACCCTCTCAAAGCCCAGCCTTGATAGGCAGACCTGAGAAGAGTGAGATCTCAGGAGGCTCCATGGACTGGGCTCAGGTGAGAGTCATTGGGAAGCCAAATGGCTTACTTTTAGTGCCTTCTGCATCAGGATGTGGGGGACAGACAAGTCAGCCTCTCCCTGCTTCTTCCTCCCTAAGTACTAACTCAAGAACAAATTCTTTAAGCACCATTAAAGGTACAAGAGACCAACCAGCATCAAGGCACCATCCATGCCAGAGGCAGCTGAGATTCTATAGATGCACAAGACTTCACCAAAGGAATGCATCTTGGGAATATCTGTATGGTATGGAGATGGAGCCAGACCTACATGTGTGAGGAGAGAGCGCAACAGGTGCAGGGAGATCTCAGAGCATCACAAAGCAGACATGGAGACAGGTGCCTTCCCAGATATCCCCCTACTTTGTCCCTGTGAATGAGGGAGGGCCTTTCCTGGGTGGGAAAATCGAGAGATGATGTGGAAAGGCCATCGAGGAAGAAAGAAAGGAGAGTTGAAGATGGTGAGAGTCTTTGTTCTAAGCTTCAGCCCCACGGAGGCACAAGGCCCATAAGCACCTCCTGGGACCTTCTCATTCTGAGATAGATAAATGGCATTATGAGGAGTCCCATTCTAGGCTCGATTAAACCTGAGCCCGGTTTACTAACAGTTAAAAGATTAGAGAGCTCCAACATATATGTAGGGGCTCAAATAGCCTATATTATTTTTGCTATGCGTATAGCATATAAACAAGAAAACACAATCTGAGGACTGGACTTTTTATATTCTAATTCAATAGTCTAGCATTGGCAGCTTGGTGTGGGGAGCTATTTAAATGATTAAAGAAGGGATGTTAGGGGATGAGTCATGGGGCTTCTCGCCATCAGTTGGAGAATGCACTTGCTATTTGGACAGAACAGATAAGACAGCACCTTGCCCATCAGGGTCCACCCAACCTGGTGCAGGTGAATTCCTCAAGAGGCAATAATCAGCCCAGTGAAGTCTGCCCTGCAAACTCAGCAGACAGCTCAGTGAGCAAGACCCAACCACCAGCGCTGCAGGAAGGGCAGCCCTCCTCAGCCATTACCGGATTTAGCAAATAAAAACATGAATGTGAATTTCAGACAAACAAAATAACTTTTGTAGTATATGTATGTCCCACATTATTGATAGGACTTACACTTAAAAAAAATTATTCTTGAGCTGGGAGTGGTGGCACACTCCTGTCATCCCAGTACCTGGGAGGCTGAGAGAAGAGGATTGCAGGTTGGATGACAGCCTCCGCAATTAGTGAGACTCTCATCAACTTAGGGAGACCCTGTTTCCAAATAAGAAATAAAACCAGACTGGGGGTGTAACTCAAAGGTAGAATGCCCCTGGATTCAATCCCCAGTACCACAAAAAAAATTATTCTTTGTGAGATGTCCATTTGGGACTTACCTGATCTGATTGTGTCCCCCCAAAAGTATGTGTTGGATATTGAATCTCCAATACAACAGTGTTTGGAGACGGGGCCTAATGGGGGTGATGAGGCCATGAGGGCTCTGCCTGCATGCAGGGATCAAAGCTGTTATTGTGGGAGTTGGTTTCTTAGTGGGCTTCCGAGCCTTCAGAACAGTAAGCCACTAACTTCTGTTTGTTATAATTGACCCGGTCTGTGATATTCTGTTATAGCAACACAAAACAGAGCAAGACAGAGACATGCTGTCTATGAATGAAGTCTATAAAAATTATTCATCATTTACCTGAAACTCAAATCTAACTGGATATCTTGTATTTTATCTGGAAATCTTATCACCACAGTCTCAAATCTGGGACTTCAAATCTCTACCTTCCTGCCCATGGTACTTGGCAGTGTAGACCTTCCTCTTCCTTTCAGCAGAAAGGAATGCCCTGCCACACCATCTCCTGATTTTGCCATCGAGGAGAAACCATCCCTGATCTCCCTGTCTGGGGAGGCACCTGTCTCTGTGTCTGGTTTGTGATGCCCTGAGACCTCCCTGCACCTGTTGCTCCCTCTCTTCACCCATGTAAGGTCCAGCTCCATCTCCATACCATACAGACATTTCCAAGATGCATTCCTTTGGTGGAAGCCTTTCCTGCTCAGGGCTGCCACGAGAGCATAAGACCATGGGATTCTTTATTCAAGACTAGTTGGAATATTTGTATGTGAGGAACCCTGTTATAGTTAGAGACAGAATGTCTCCTGAAGAACTCATGTATTAATTATCAGAATTGGTACAATTAAGTCATGAGGGTTGTAATTTCATCAGTGTGTAAATCGATTGTGATGGACTTACTGGGTGGTCACCTAGGCAGTTGTGGTGTGGCTAGAGAAGATGGGTCCCTGGAGGTGTGGCCTTAGGGACTGTGCTTTTGTCTTTGAATCCCCTTGCTTGCTTGCTCTCTTGCTTCCAGCCTCCATGATGTGAGAGCAGAGCCCTTGCTTGCTCTCTCTCTCTTTCTCTCTCTCTCTCTCTCTCTTTGTTTCCCGCCACCATTCCCTGAGATCTGTAGACCCCAGTCTCACATGGGCTAAACCCGGAATCTCCAAGAAACTGTGAGAAAATAAATCTTCCTTCCTCTAAGTTGTGTGATCAGTTGTTTTGGATCATAGCAGAGAAAATGTTGACTGAGATAAACCCCATCTAAGGAAGTAGCTCTCCAGGAAGGCCACAGACCCCAACATAATAGCTCACATTTCCACCAGTCACAGAAGTTTCTGCAGGCATTGTACTTCCCAGCATCCCAGAAGTCTGGGCCACACAAGTGAACTCTACGGGGTCCCACACTATGGCTGGGAGGGCCTGGGACTGAGAACAGCAGGAGCTATCCTCTTCAGGGCTGGGAGGAAATTGGAATTGCAGCCTAAGAGTGTTGAGTACTTCAGCCAACACACCAACCATGAGCATATACACTGCAAAGTGGACGCATTCCTGCCCTCCTGGCTTACAAGAGTCCAGGGAAGGGGCCCCAGGCAGTGGAATACATCTCTTACCAGCAGGGAATTTTTTTTTTTTTTTGGTAACAAAAGAAAATCCCCTCTGAGGGCATTCATTAAATAAAGTCCCAGCTGAGCCTTTCCTAAGGGGCTCTGGGCATTCTGCAGCTGGCCGCCACTAATCCCCATAAAATTCTGATGCGGTAGGAAGAGGAAGGAATTATAGATGTAAAATTGTTATCGGGAGGATTCAGGCGGATTTCTCCTCGTCCACTTCCTCTATCTCCTCTTCCTCCTTGTCATGCTACTATGAATAATGCCTTTCGCATTTAGAGTGCTTTACAGTTTAGAAAGAGCTTTCCTTTGAATTATCTTTGAGGCCTGGCAGAGCGGTGACCTGCCAGGGCTGTGACATTATTTCCTGAGCCCTTGCAGCCCCTGGCTCAGGACTCCATACCACCATGTTCACTGGGCTGAACACCCTCAATGGCAAACCCTTCTTCCTTTTGACACACACGCATGTCTGTGCATGGGCACACTGACACGCACATAGGTGCAGGCATGTCTTAATCATAAGCCAATGTCAGCCCTATACTCCTGTGGATTGACATGTGGGCCAGTTCACCAAATATCCCTCCAGCCCCAGGACACAGTATGTCTGTGCCCTTTGCCTCCCAACATCACAGGTCTCCAAGAGGACAAGCCAGGCAACTTTTGGGACATTACACTGCATGCAGGAGAGCTATTCTAAGACACCCCTGCCTGAGAGGAATTCGGGCTGGCTGAAAAAGAGAAATCCGAAGAATAGCTTGGGTTTATTGCACACCTGCTACATCTCTGGCCCTTTACACCACACTCTCCTGCATGCTTCACAATTCTCCCGAATGAAAAGTAATGTTACCCGATTAAGGATGCAGGTCGTAGGTCCAGGGGTGATTAGCATTTTTGCCTGAGGTCACACACAGCAAAGAAGTGACAGAGCTGGGGTTCGAACCCAGGAAGTCTGACTCCAAACATATTTTAGTATCCATAAAGGTTTTCTGAGTCAGGAATCCAGGTAGAGGTTGGGGTTAGCAGAGCAGTCCTGCTTCATGGGGCACTGACCAGGATCCCATGGTGGTATTCAGTTAGTGGCTGGGTGGGCTGGAAGGACCAAAATGACCTCACTCACCTAGCAGGCTGGGCCCAGCTCCCTCACTCTGGCTTTTCCATGTACTCTCTCTGCAGGGACGTTAGACTTACATGGCTGCTTAGGGCACCAAGAGACTCAGAAGGAAGAAGCACACACTCTTAAAGTCCGGAAATGGCGAAGGGTTAGTTTTGCAACACTTTGTTGGTCAAAGTAGTCACAGGCCAGCCTGTATTTATGGGAAAGGGGCATGGGCCCCATCTCTCCACTGGAAGAATGTCAAAGAATTTGCCATCATCCCTAATCCACCACAGCTGATAAATAGACCCATAGATGTTCCATAAGCCCGGGCTTGGTGAGGCTACCTCAGTGGAGCACGGGCTGCTCAGTAGAGCTACAGTGGCTAACTTGCCCTTATATCTTATTCTGGTGAGGATGAGAGAAGGAGTTTGCCTGCAGGAGGGTACACATTATGGCTCTGTGACAGTGCCAGATGTCCCTGGACTCTTAGGTTGAGGGATCTGGTAGGTGTGAACAATGACCATGACCAAAAAAAGAAAGGATAGGACCTGATAAGGAAACCACCAGAAAATTATTCTAAAGCTGATGGTGCAATTCCTATAACTTTTGTTTATGAACCACCCAATCAGCCAGTGGCTGAGGAGGGAGAGAATATGTGGCCTTGATGAAATCTACCAGTCAGGGGACACGGCCTAATTAGTACTCCACGCAGACATCATGGAACCTCCAGGAAATAGGAAATCCACTTTCCAATCTTGTACCCCATGACTTGCTCACTTTTGCTATCAAAAGTGGACCACGGAGGCCAGGCGTGGTGGCACACGCTTGTAATCCCAGTACTTTGGGAGGCGGAGACCGGAGGATCCGGATTCGTGGCCAGCCTCAGCTGTCTGTCTCTCTCTCTCTCTCTCTCTCTCTCTCTCTTTCTCTCTCCCTGTCTCTCTCTCTACTTAGTGAGGCCCTCCGCAACTTCGTGAGACCTGGTTTCAAAATAAAGTATAAAAAATAGGGCCAGGGGTGTAGCGTGGAGGTAGAATGCTCCTGCGTTCAATCCCCGGTACCGCAAAAAAAAAAAAAAAAAAAAAAAGTGGACCACGGATACAATGCAAACGTTTAGCTGGCTCACTCAGTCCTTTTCTACCAAGGTTTGCAGAGAACCCACTAAACAGAAAATATCATTGATGAGGGGTGGGGACTGTATGAGAAATCGATGCTGTCCCTAGCCATAGGCACGTCACCTAAACTGCCTGGACCTCAGTGTCCCCTTCTGTAAAATGGACTAAGGCTACATGATTTATAAATCCCTCCCAACCTCTTTTTCTGTGTTGAGAATTAACACCAATGACCTTTAAGAGCCAAATGCATGCAAAGCCGGTCACTTTCTGCCTTACATACCTCACTGGCGCTTTTCTGCAGGAAACATTTGTCTTGAAGGGACATCTCCCTGAAGGTTTGAACCTTTTCCATTTTTCAAGGCCAAGACCACAGAGGATTCTATCAAATCCTCCCCAGAGGCCAGAGTCTGATCCCAGCATTCCTCCTGCCTCATGGAGATTTGAAACATAGAGCAGACTTTTCATTTTCAGTGTGCATCTGGGGTAAGGAGATTGGGTTTCAGAGCGATTTGCTGTACTGCAAACCCTCTATTTTGCTTCCAGGCCTGAGCAGCTACTCCAGTTCCCTTGGCGCGTGCTAATTCTCTCATTACCGAGCCTGGTGTGAGGGTGGCAACATCCCAGGTCACGATGCTCCCCATGTCTTGAGAATGTCTGATTACAGAATAACAATCCATCCATCTTCGCCGTGGTGTAGCTACCATCCCATCGCGCCGGTCCTGCCCACTTGGCCTGGCATTCAGCTGCATGAATCAATCAATCAGGGGAGCAGAAAACTGTCCTAATAGCCACATCAGGACTGCTCATCAAGCCCCACGGCCCACCTTTGCACATCCCTGCTACCCTGGCTCCCAGCCACTCCAGTCCACGGTCATACCCTTCTGCAGATCCCAAAGCTGGCATCCACATTTGGGTTTCCCACCTGGCTGCCTACTGTCAGCACAACCTGCTATTCTAGAAGTTTCCTAAGTAAGGCATAGAACCCCAGTGATCAGAGAGGTTAAGGGACTTATGCCAAGTTCAAGAAAGCAATTCAGGGGAAGGCGAGGGTCAGTTATACTTTCACAGTGGCTGTATTAGGAAGAACGTCCACAGGCGTAATGAAGGAGGCAGTAGCACCTGAGCTGTGCAAGCCTGCAGGCACCCACCCCTCTCAGTCTCAGGGCATAGTGACCTATACACTGCAGAGGACGCACATGGAAAAGATGGTACAGAATGGTAAAGCAGTAAGGGCCCAGCTCCTCATAGGCCAGCTAGGCCTGTCCCCTCTGCTCTGACCAGCTTGGACAGCTAGATGCCAATTCCACCACTTCCTTGATCAATTCTCTCTCTGTCCAATTCGTCTAACCTCTAGCAGCTTGGTCAGATCAGCCCTTGCCCTTCCTAACGTCACCCACACCACCCCACCCCCTTTAGCTACAACAGGAGTCTGAGACTCCGGTCCCCCAGAGACAGTGCTCCATCAGCCTCTTCGCGCTACCTATGACAATGGCCTCATCTGCCTCCCCACCCAGCCACCAGCGCCTGTGGGTCGAATATGGCTTCCTACCTCTCTGTCCTTGGTATTTGGCCCAGAGCCTGGCAGCCACTAGAGAGTACTCAGTGGAGGTATGTGTAACCTGTGAATGGGCGGAGAGATGGGTGGATGGAAGGAAGGGTGAATAGAGAGATAGGTAAATGGATGTTAGCTCCTAAGGGGAATTCGACACGTGTATGCCCCTCTTTTCCTCAAAATTGTGGACCTGGCCAGATCCTATTCTTTGGCAAGTCCCATGAGCCAACTTCCATTCAGACAAAATTTCTCCTCTTGGTGACAGAGCAGAATCCTGCCATGTAACTGAGAGGCCTCTACACCGGCCAGTCGTCTGACCCCTGCACAGGCTCGAGTGCTTTGGAATGATCTATGACTCATGCATCATACAAAGGCAGCTCGGCGGTGGCAGGAAGCTGATCTAGTACCTCCAGGCCTGCCCAGCCTTGGCCAGCAACAGGAGCCAGACCCTGTGAATGTGCTGGTGAGCAGGAGGGTTTAGTGGGATCCCATGCCCGTGTTCTTGTACACAGAACATGCTGGATTTCAGCTTCCTCCTCTAATTACCCAAGGATGTGCTCCCAGGGATGCACTTTAAGAATAAAAGACCTCCTGATTAAAGGTAATCACTTTTCCCAATTCCATTTACCATTGTATGTAATTATTGTAAACACTGGTTTGGAATAAGAATTTCCTATTTATTTTTCCCTGTTCAAGTCTAGCTTCCCTTTCTGTGGAACTAGCAATGAAATCCCAACTCTGTGGGCAAAAAGCCAGTCCCTATCTGTGGAAAGGGGCAGCAGGCAAAGACCTGTGGAGGACAGAAACCACAGGCTCCCATGCAGGGGCCATAGCAGGCTTCTGCACAGCATCCCCATGGGAGATAGATGCAGGAGGGCAAAGGGGAGGCAGAGGGGATGGTGGGAAAAGCCCCTGCCCACTCCAGGAGGGCAGCAGGATCCCAGGTCTCAGGCTATCTGGCTCCAAACCCCAGAAGGGCTAATAGAATGAGCTCAGAATATAGCTATGAAGGAAGTAAGATGAGAGCTGGCAGCAAGAAGGGGGTGCCCCTACAGGAGGACCCCTCCAGCCTGAATAGCCGGTGAGTCTCCTTCTCTGCCTGCTGTAGTCCAGGGGTTTGCTGTGTCCATTTCCAGCCCCACTCACCAGCTCTCTGTCACTTGCCCTCCTTCCGGCCACAAGTCCCTCTTGGGCCGTATAGGCAGGGACCATCCTGTAGGGTCTAATCTGGGAGAGGTTCCAAAAGACTCCCAGGTGATGAAATGTTGTACTTACAAGTCAGCTACAGAGCTGGGGGGCCCCATCTGCTCCCATATTCACAATCCCCCATGCAGAGACCCCAGAAAGCACCTGCTGCCAGGAGCCACAACAGCTGCCTTGGCAGGGTCCCCCGGGGCGAAGTCACATGGCAGGATCTTTCCAGGGTCCCTGTGGCTGTGACTTGGGACCGAGGCTCGACGGGGCACTAAAGTGCAGAATTTGGCTGTCGGTTCACCATGATCCCCTTGCCCCAGGTTCCTGCTTGGGTTTTCGGCCTCCAGTTCTGCCCCAGGCTGACGGCACATGCCTCTTCCAGAAACTGTTTACAGATGCACTGTCAAGAGCCTGCAGCCCTCCTTACACAGGAGTCCCAGATGGAAGCTTCGTGCTGCACCGGCGCTTCCCCTTGGAGAGCCTCCCAGCAGCCCTGGCTCTGCTTCTCAGCCGGCCTGCCCCTTGCCCTCCCCTGACGGAAGGTGCATATTTTATCTCCAGTGGACCATGAAGGTCTGAAGGAGGCAGGCTGATTTATCAGAGACATAACCATACAGTTGAAATTGTGTCAATATATCTTTGCATAGTGGATTCTGAAGGATGTCCCCTATTTCTCTGGTAAATCATATACATTTAAAGTCCCCAAATGCCTAAATATATATTTATTCAGTAAATCAGCTTGGCTTTGAAGTGGCTCATTTCTTTTCCTACAGAAATACCGGAATACAGGATACAGTTGCTAACCTTGTTTTTCTTTTTTCTTTCTTTCTTTCTGTGAGTTTAAGAAGAAAAAAGAAAAGAGGAGCAGAGAAATGAAATTCTGAATAATGAATGTTTAAATATTGACGAGGGTTTGACACTAACGGCGTGAGGGAGCGCGCGCAGCACAATCGCTCCATTCCGGCAGGATCTGCGGGGGGGGGGGCATTTTTGCTAGAACCTTTTGGGTCCATTCCTGCATCAAAATTCCCTGAATTTGTGACACATTATGGAGTGTTCGGAGGCCGAGACAGAAGCACACTGGACTTGATACAACAGGAAACGGCTGATTTATTGGTCTTCATTTCCTGATTCCCTCTCTCGACCTATTTGCAAACAATTTATTCAGAAACCGCAGTGCAGTTTCTCATTTTTAAAGGATACTACGCTGGGCATCCTTCAGGATCGCTGGCTGGCTCCCATCTTCCTAGGAGGATATTAAAAACCCTTTTGAAGAAGGGTAGACAGTGCTGTGCTTGGTGGATCGCAGGGTCTCAATCAGTGACAGTTCCTGTCCTAGATCCTCCCAAAGCTGGTGCACATTATGGTTTTCATAGTCACATGCCCCGTGAAGCTGAAAATATTCTCTACAATTTAGAATTAGGAGGATGGAGAACTAGGGAGTCACCATATGAGAGAGAGCTGTTACCTGTGGGAGTCCTGTAGGGCTGGCTGACAGTGGCCCTGGGACTTCAGTAGATGGAATAATGGCAGATGTGGGAGGAAAGCCGACCTTTCACGTGGGCGTGCATTTTGGATGAAGTCGGCTTTGAGTTCTCTGAGTCCATCCCTCTGCCTTTAAGCTGAACCCACAGGGAATGATTCCAGAATCCACCTCGATTGTCACATTGGTGGGAAAGGAATTCCCCGGCCACACACTATCCCATCATAGACACTCCTCCTTGGAAGTCCATGGGCTCTTCTTCCTTCCTGGTGGGGGCTTCAGGTGCCTCTCCCCTGACTCACTGGGCTACTCGCAGTCTCAAAGCACACGAACTTTAGTTGCTGATGTCACCTACATTCAAATCTCTGCTCATACCTGTGCTTCTCCTTGCTGTCTCCTGGAATCCCACCGAAATGACAATAAAGAATCAAAAAAATGTCAATTCCCCATGAATGGACAAAGAGCCCCAGGAAAGAGATTCAGCACATAAGAGGAGAGGAGAAAAAGGACACTGGTTTTAAGGAATGGCCACCAAGCCCATGCCTCTAGAGGGACCACATGAGCTGCTTGGTCACTGTGGCCCCTTGAAGGGCAGTTCCAAGAGGGAGGAGAAGGGGTGCACAGGCAGGAGATGCCTCAGCCCCAAACAAACAAATGGACATAAAATACCAGATGACTGGAGAAATCTCCTAAGAAATTGGAAGACAGTTGAGAAGAGATCTGTAGGTACTGACCCAGTGAATTAGTCATCTTTGCCCTCTGAACACGCCGATGTGCATCCATCCATCAATAGGACCCAGCCACTCCAAGGCTCTGATCACCTTCCAGTGTCTCACGCTACAATTGATGGTCTGGATGCTCAGAGGCACTTTGTAAAGCCTGCCATTGGAGATAGGAAATCCTACAAATAGGAAGGGGGTCTAGATGAAAGAGAAGCAGAGCAGGTAACTGAAGGAAAAATCTAAAATGAAAATAAATCTCAGAGAGACGGGAATGAATTATACTCATGGAGAAAGAGCAGGATGCTATGACAAGAAATGTCCTCGAAGATAAAAACAAAAGCCACCACAAAAACGAAGCAGTCAAACGGTTGTAAGACGTTGGAGAAACTGCCTACAAACAACAACAACAAAAATAAGAGATAGAAAATAGGAAAGATAAGTTGGACATGGTGGTATGTGCCTGAAGTCCCAGCTATTCAGAAGGCTGAGATAGGAAGATCACTTAGGCCCATGAGCATGAGATCAGCCTGGGCAACACACATTCTGCCCCCCCTCAAAAAAAGAGGAAAGAGATTATTTTTAAAAAATGAGATAATTTAGCTGAGAGTTGTAGCGCATGCCTGTAATCCCAGTACTTGGGAGGCTAACACAGGAGGATCGCGGGTTTGAGGAAAACCTCAGCAACCTGGCGAGACTCTCAGCAACCTAGGGATACCTGTTTCCAAACAAAAAAATAAAAGGGCTGGGAATGTAGCTCAGAGGTAGAATGTTCCAGGGCTCAATCCCTAGTAACACACACACACACACACACACACACACACACACACACAGGTAATGCATGCATCCACTTCTCATATCTGGCTCATAAAAGTTTAAGAAAGACAACTGATGAAATGGATAAGAAGTTATCAAAAGAGCACTAAAATAAATTTTATCAGGAAAAAAACATGAAGCTTCAGACTAAAAACCCATGCAAATTAGTACTATGGGGGAAAAAATCATGAAATTTCAGAATTCTAAGGATAAGAAAGAAGAACTTAAAAGTTCCCAAGGAAGAAAATTGAACCAAACCATATATAAGGAAAGTCAGAATGTCATTGGACATCCCAACAGCAGCACTGACCAGTAGGAGAAGCCAAATCAGAGGACAAATGATTTTTAACTTGGAATTCATACCCAGCCAGTCAATAAAGTACAAGGGTAGAGTAGTGATCTTTTTAGACAGGGGGACATTCTGAATATTTACCGCCCAAGCACACCTTCTTAGAGGAAATATCTAAAGGATGCACTCAAGATAAATGAGGGAGAAAAACAAAAGAGATGAAGACATAAGACTCACAGGAAACGAGGTAAGAAGGTGGCCCAGAAATGGCCTAATACACTAACTGTACAGCAAGACAGGAGAGCAAGATTCGAACAGGAGTACAGAGAACACGGGGGAGGAATTGGGGGACCATCTGAACCATCCAAGAGTCTGGAAAATAACACTGGATTATTGAGCAGATTTGGTTGAGTCTGAAAAACAAACAACAACAACAAAAAACCCACTGATAGTACATAGAGAATTAAATACATGAAAAAATGAGGAAATTATTCATCCCAAACTTTATAAAAAGTCTATGAGAAAAAAAGCAACCAGGTAACTCTACTTGGCTTAGCGTTTTTATTTTTTTTATTTTTATTTTTATGTTTTTTTTTTGCGGTACCGGAGATTGAACCCAGGGGCATTCTACCTCCGAGCTATACCCCCAGCCCTATTTTTTAGTCTTTATTTGGAAACCAGGTCTCACGAAGTTGCGGAGGGCCTCACTAAGTAGCTGAGGCTGGCCGCGAACCCGGATCCTCCGGTCTCAGCCTCCCAAGTACTGGGATTACAAGCGTGCGCCACCACGCCCGGCCTGCTTAGCATTTTTAAATAGCTGCACAAATGATAATGTAAACATGACTATGGATTTGACAGGAAAGTTATAAATATATGTTAACAAAAAAATGAATGTGCATTCTATATTACACATCAATATGAAAGCATCATGTAAATAAAACCAAAATATTATAGATGTATAAAAGATAAAGCAATAGTTAGATATTAGCAAAATAGAAAAGGAAGAATGTGAAGAGAAAAAAATAATAGACCCGAGTCCTCAGCAACCAGGAAGGGAAGTCAAGAGTCAACAATGTCTAAAGTGATTGTCAATAAATAGCATCTTAAGTAGAGAATTCACAAAACAGAGAGTATGTATAAGAAACAGATTAAAAGTATTAGGGAGCACGATGGGGCAGGAAAGAAGATAGGCAGGAGACTGATAATTTTCATTTTGGTATTCATTGCATTCTTGCATAAATTACTTGGATAAAATAAAAATTAATTTAGTATAAATAAAAACCTGCCATTCTCACAAGTGGGCCCACTCTGTCAGGAAAGAAGAAGGTGCTAGACAACCCCTGGTGTGGGGTGGAGGGAGGCCAAATGAACAGGGAGCCCCAGACACCTGCTGCGCTCCAGCTGAGAACCCAGCCACTCCATCCTTGTTTCTAAACCTTGGAACTGAAAGGTTCAAAGACGGTGGCCTTACCAACCAATGAAGAATGGATAAAGAAAATGTGGTCTATACATAGGACGGAGTTTTACTCCACTATAAACAACTGAATTATGTCATTTGCAGAAAATCGGATGGAATTGGAGAATATCAAGGTAAGTGAGATCAGCCAGACTCAGAAAATCAAGGGCTGCACCTTCTCATTCATATGTGGAAGCTAGAAAGAAAATAGGAAAGAAAAGGGACCTCGTGAAAATCAGGAGACTAGTTGAGTAGTGGCAAGGGATCTGGGGCAGGAAGGGGCTGAAAGAGGAGGGATGGGGATCCTGAAACAGACCAAGTAATGTTATGTGCATGAATGAATGTATCACTATGAATCTCACGATCATTTACAATTACAAAAATCAAGAAAAATTGGGGAAATAAAAACAGCCAGTGGCTTTAGCAGATCAGTTAGAATGTCCCCTTCTTGGGATAATACAGAAGTAAAGTCATATTTTTACAATGAGGGTGACACTAGGGCCCTGGTTTTGGTGGGGTTTTTTCCCCCCACTGCACGGCTAGTGACATAAAAATAAACAATACTGGAAGGGAAGTGTTTCTCTATTTTCCCCCTAGTCTCTGGAGATGAAGTTGGGTAAAGGGTAGGCAGTCAAACAGTTTTCACACCAACCCTCCATGGCTGTGGCTCACACTTCTTTGCATTTAGAGGCGATTTTCAGCAGACTGAAGCTGATAGCTCAACTCAGCTGTCAAGGGCCCTGTGGCCAGAACAAAGCCCAGCAGTCCGGAAGAGCTGACCAGTGTATTTAAGGTTGCACTGGGGCCCTTTTTCAGCGTGACCCAGGATAAACTACTTCATTGGGCATCCCAAATTACAGCCTGAACTGTGATATATTCGCCAGAAACACCAGTGTATATATTAAAAGCAATTCCCCTAAGAAACAGGAATTATTTTTTAAAGGGTTCAAGTATAAAAGTGCACAGGGTGAGAAAATTCACAACAAAGGAGAATGGCGTGAAATAGTGGCTCTACAGTAATGCCTGGCACAGTTTCTCCCAGATTCCCACTAAAACGCCAGTAAAAACTCGAGGTAAAAAAACTCAAAAGCCACTCCATAATCTATAATTTGACACAGTGCTAAAACCTGGAGGGATTGCCACCAATTATAACACCATGGGAACGGAATTGAAAAACACCAACAGAGGCACACAAATGCTTTTGTTTTATACCCGAGACAGTGACAACCTGAAATAAGAGGGAAAATGTTCTCTGTTCTTGCACCTCAGTTCTGAGCACAGAAGGCCTAGTCAGGTCACCCTCTGCTGCAGTGATTCTCAACAGTGGATGGGTGGGGCACAACCAGTGACATCCAGTGCGTAGAGGTCTGGGATGCTGCTCAGGATACAATGCACAGGACAACACCTACAACAAAGACTAACCCAGACCACAATGTCAAGAGCACCAAGGACAAGAAAAACAGATCTACTGTATGGGAGATATATTTTAGGGCAATAAGAGTTTCTGTTTCCCATTACACTGACCATATCTCTTTCTTTTTTTCTTCCTCTCTTAACACACACACACACACACACACACACACACACACACACACAGAAACAACTCAATACAGTTTAATCCATCAGGTTTGAAGACCTTAATATTGTTTTCTAAAAGGACTTTTTAAAAAATTAACAAGTGATCAGGCATGGTGGTGCACACCTATAATCTCATTACTTGGGAGGCCGAGACAGGAGGATCACAGGTTCAAGGCCAGACTCAGCAACTTAGGGAGACCCTGTTTCAAATAAAAAAAAAATAAAAAGGTCTAGGGGCATAGCTTGGAGGTAGAATACCCCTGGATTCAATCCCCAGTACACCACACATACAAACACACACACAAATCATTTTTTTAAAAAAATAACAAGTATTCAGGCAGGAGAGAAAGCAAAAGAAGAAACCAGACAACCAATGAAGGGCTAGCCTCTTATCACCCCTACAAACACAAAGTCAAGAATAGAAGACACTGGACAGTATCTATTGAGTTTTGCAGAAAATGGTTGTGGCCAGACATTTTATACTCAACCAATGCACCGTCAAGTGTGGGGCAACAGAGACATTTCAAGAGATGCACGAACTCTAACAATATAGCAAGTATCATTTTAGAAAATAAAATAATACTTTAAAATCACCCCACCCTACTGAGCGATGAAAGGAAATGAAGAATTCAAGAACGGGAAACCTGGAGGTGAACAATGCACCTATTTAAATGTAAAGTTCTCAGTATTATTATTGTAAATAATGAAAAGGAGAGAAAACAAGTAACAAGAGTCATAAGAAAGGGGAGGCAACCGTATGCACATTTTCTCGCGTTTAAAAGCATCTCTATAGTACTGTGCAAAGGAATGAAAAACCCTCAACAAATTGAACAGTTCTCTTGGAAAACATAAATTATCAAAGCATGACACAGGAAAAAATAAGAACCCTGAGAGATCAATTACAAGGGTAGAATTTTTTTAAAAAATGACTGAAGTTTATATCTGAGAAAGAGTCCAAGGCCGACTAGTTTTATGGGTGGATTTTTTTTCAAACTTTTAAGAAACAGAAATCTCCATGCTATATTAACTGACTCATGAATTAAAGAGTATAAAATTTTATCCAGTTCATTTTATGAAGTTAGTAAAAGTCTTATACCAAATGTCTTACTATAACTAAAAACAAGAAAAATTTATATATGAATATAGATGTGAACATCTTAATAAAAGCACTGTTGAACAAATATAACCTTCAACATGATCAACTATACTACTAAGTTAATACTAAATTAATAATAACTATACTCCTAAGTTACATACTAATAATATGTATACTAGTATACATATATATATATATACTATTATACATATATACTATTATATATGACTATACATATATATACACTTATAGTCATGTTAACTGGTCAATAAAAATACATTATGCTTATCTCAAAACATTCTGAATATATTCTTCTTCACTATTCTTTCAAGTAATATATATTTTTTTCTTCCTAGTTTTCTACTTTAAACCTAAACCATTCTTAATGATGAAACAACTAAAGGCAGTTTCATTAAAATTAGGGAGAAAATGAGCTTGTTCCCTCTCACTAATGCTTTACACTATTCTGGAAGATCAGGCCAAGGCAATAAGAAATGAAATAGAAATTAGAGATGTAACTATTAGAAGGAAAGAGATAATCATTACTTTGGACAGTATTGTTAGAGGCAAAGAAATTATAAAGGAAACAACTGGAAAATATTTTATAATTATAAAAGAGAGTTCAGAAAAGTGAACCATTACAAAGGGGAAAGATGCTTTCTTTAATACCAGAAATAACCCGTTTTTAAAGTAAACATACGACAGCAATAAAAGATATCCAAAGCAATCAAACACATCAGAGTAACCCCAAATTATGGCACAGAAATGAAGAAAATTTAAAGCATAATATAAAGTAAAATTTGACAAAACGAGAGACATGTTATTGGGCCGGAAGACCCAATATGATCGATTCTGAAATTGACGTAGAGTTTTAAAACACATCCTTGAAATCACCAGCGGCTGCTTGGTGGTAGGGAAATGGCGTTATTAAAAAGAAGAGATGAAAATTTGACAAAAGGATCCTAAGATCTTCTGGGAAAATGAATGGGCCAAGGGAACTAAGAAAGTTTAAAAAAGAAGAATAAAGAGAGGTAACTTGTCTAGCCAGACTGTAGCCTATTTTGCAGCTGTTACAATTAGAAAACTCAGCCCTGGTGCAATCACAGGAAAACAAAGACTGTAACAGAAGAGTCTTGAAATGAACCCAAGAACATTTAAGAACTTAATAAATTACAAAAAGAGCAGTTCAAGTAAATGCACTAGGACAATTGGCTATTGGAGAAAAAAATTAAATTAGACTCTCGCCCTATTACTATTTACTAAAATACATGCCAGGTGGATGGAAGAGTTAATGTAAAAATGAAAGCTATTTAAAATAGGACTATATCCATACATTACTTTGAGATTTAATTATTCCAATGTTTGGAGGAAGCAGTTAAAAACAACAGGCAGAGGATTTAGCTGTAAATGTAATGGAAGGACACGCTAAGCATAAAAACCTTGGGTTGGAGGAGGTAGATCACTACAAGAAAACTCAAAACAGTCAGTACATAAAAATGTAAAATTTCTGGAATTGGAAATCAGAAGAAAATCTCATGGCAAACTGAGGTTCTGAGACACATTGCAACCTTGGAAACATTATGCTAAATGAAAGAAACCAGTCACCAAAGACCATACACTGTGTGATGCCATTCACACAAAACATCCACAATGGGCAAATCCACAGAGACACAGTAGACTGATGGTTGTCAAGGGCTGGGGGGGGGAGTTGAACTGAAATGAGGATTGACTGTTAAGGGGCAGGGGCTCCTTTGGGGATGATGAAACTGTTCTAAACTTGACTGTAGTGATGGCTACCCAACTCTGTGAACATACTAAAAAAAAACTGAATTGTATACTTTAATGGGTGAATTGTATGAGAGGTGAATTATATCTTAATAAAGCTGTTAGAGAAAAAAAGTAATGGTAAATTACCAACTGGGAGAAATATTTGTAACATATTGGATTGGGAAAATACTAATGACCTTAATATGTGCAGAACACTTAAAATAATAAATAAAACACTGGCACCTCATTGGACAAGCAGGCAAAAATGAGTGAACAGACAATAAATGACTAAAAGTGACAAAAATTGCTCACTCCACCATTGGCAGATGTTTAGGAGATGGTGATGCTCAAGGCAGGTGAAGGTACCAGGACAAAGACATTCTCTTTCACCATGGCAACAAAGCCTTCATCTGGAGATGCTGGAAAAGCAACCTGTCGTTAGGCATCCAGACCCATTACCAAATGCACTCCCCCTTCGATACCCATCTAGAAATGTGTCCTAAGGAAATAAGCACAACATGCCCATGGATCTATGTCAGAGCTATTCATAGCATCATCACAAGTGGATATTCATTATTTGTGTCTATTCGTAGTATCCACAATTTAGAAAGAACTCCAGTGCTCAAAAGGGGAAAAATGGTTCAGTAAATTATAGATCAGCCACAAGACTGAATATTATGCAGTCATTAAAAATGATGTTTTCAAATAAATTTAATGACAGGGAAAATGATCACAATGTAATGTTCAGTGGCTGAGGGATATAAAATTGGGTACAATACGATCCCAGCCACACATGGTGCTAAAACGAAATACACCAAAGGGCTGGCAGAAATTATTTCGATGGTTGGCATTCTGGGCGCTTCTCATTCTTTCTTTGCATTTCCCATATCGTTCATGATTTCTACAATAGGCACATTTTATTCCTGCGATTAGGAAAAAAATGGAATATTTACCTACAGATAAGTCTTTGGCCAGAAGAGACCAATAACTGCGCTGTGGTTCCTTCGACAGCTGCTGTCTACTTTACACACACGCACCCATCCCCTTGCCCCAGAGGCCTGGCACGGAGGCAGTTTCAGTGACCCCCCCACTACTTGACCAGCCCAACTAAGAGCCCCACCCCTATGCTCCAGTTCATTTAGGGGTTCTTATTCCTAGGGGCCGGGTCTTTCAAAGCCTAGAAAAGCAGACAGAATTGGTAAGGCTAAAGGTCTTTTTGTTCAAAGTGGCAATTATTCTAACAAGGAGCACCTTAAAGCTGAAAGAGCCTTTAGAATCCAGTGGGTGTCTGTTGGGGGACCTTCAGGACTCTGGAAGAGGTAAGGAGGGATCTTGCTCAGCCCACAAGCCTGCCACTGCTGGGACCCCACCTCCTAGGCTTAAGTCAATGGCCTGGGGTGTGGGGTCTGGGGTTTGGGCCTCCAGGTGTTGTGCAGCTGCAGGCAGAGCCCAACTTGGAGGCCGTGATGGAGAAGCCACTGGTAGGGAAGGCCCACCAAGAACATACAGCGCTTAGAGGCAGACTTCTCCAATGCCCCTCCATCCCTGTCCCCTCTGCCCCAGGCATCTCCTCAGCCTGGAATTTCTATCCCTTAGTCCCCACCAGCTGGCAAGACTCCCTCCTGCCCAGCATCGAGGAGTAAATGAGACCACCACGCAAAGCCCATGTGTGACCTCTGTTACATGGTAGCCACTCAAAAGATGAAATGTTAGCAGAGGAGATGAGCCCTATATCCATTCAGCAGCTACAGTGCTAGGCTCTGGGTCCCTGAAATGAATGACATGCTGTCCGTGTCCCACGAGGCTTACAGATGGGTCAGTCATAGGAAAAGCCATGGCCCGGGGTGGGGGGAGAGTGATGAGCACTAGGGGAAACAGAGGCACCATGAATAGCTGAGACAGGAGTATTGCAGGTTCAAGGCCAGCCTCAGCAACTTAGTGAGACACTCAGCAACTTAGAGAGACCCTCTTTCAAAATAAAAAAAAATTAAAGTAGGGCTGGGGTAGCTCAGAGGTAGAATGCCCAGTACCAATAAAATAAGTAAAAATAAAAAGGACTGGAGGTGTAACTCAGAAATAGAATGCCCTTGGATTCAACCCCCAGTACCCAAAATAAATATATACATACATACATATGTACATACATACATATTAATCTGCCCTATGTGTTCAAAGGTGTAAGGGGTTGCTGTGAAGCTGGGGAGAGCTGGGAAGATATTATGGAGGAGGTCAGTGGGTTCTTTAAGAAGGACTGAGATTAGCCAGGCATGATAGTGCACACCTGTAATTACAGTACTCGGGAGGCTGAGACAGGAGAACTGCAGGTTCGAGGACAGCCTCATCAACACAGACTCAGCAACCTAGAGAGACCTTGTCTCCAAACAAAAATATAAAAAGGTTAAGTTGCTGAGGCTGGTCTCAAACCCGTGATCCTCCTGTCTCAGCCTCCCAAGCTCTGGGATTATAGGTATGCGCCACCACACCCAGCCGCCCTACCTTTTCAAAGCCTGAACAGTGTCCCCTCAGTCACAATGAAAGATCACAGTAAAAATATCTTGATGCATCTGACTGTATGAGGGCCCCTCCTGAGCCCATCCATCCATCCCTTAATCCAACAAGCACAGATGGAGGGGGCACTGCAAACCAGGCCCTGTGGTCGACACTCGGAAAGGCCATAATGAAAAGACACAGTCCTTGACCCCAATGTATTCAGCCTCCAGATGATGCGACAGAAAAGAACAAAGAAAAGACCAACACTGCTGGGCGCGCGGGTGCAGGAGCCTGCCAAAGTCCCTGAGTACTGAGCAGGGACGGCCAGCTTCGCAGAAGATGACACCAGAAGGCTGCACAGGGAAGGAGGGAACGGAGGTTCTACCAGCCAAGGCAGGGAGGGGCCTCCCTCGGTCCCCCACCCCAGAGCCCCTGAGCTGCAGCCGCACACAGCCTGTGTTTGGTTCCCCTGCCGGCTCCACCTGATAGGCACCTGAATTTAAGATTCATCAGAGGGCTCTGGCTGCCTGGGAAATAATGATTTATTCTCTCTCTCACTCGGCACACATACACTATTTGCGAGTCTTTGTTCTTGGTTTCCTACACATTTAATTACCTTAGGATAAATCTGATTTTTCCCCTCTTGAAAACCCTCTCTTTTGTTTTCTTTTAATTTCCCTTTCTTTCACGTTACATTTGACAAAGTTGGGAGAGACAACCGAGACAGATGAGCAGCACGGCAGGGGTGAGGGGGGCAGAGAGACACCAGCCTGGCCAGCGCAGGCAGGCGCCGAGGATGCAGGCCCTCCACTCCGCACGTCACACTGTAAATTAAGAGAAGGGCCCTGGACTTATATTTAATTCAATAACAAACACTTACTCACATAAAAATAACTTATTCTCATTCTGGAAGGGTAAGGCCTAAATTTAAACAATTTCCCAGCCTGCCGGAGGAGGAATTCTGCCCATTCTGCTCCCTCCTCTTCCGCAAGCTGCAGCAGATGCTTGGAACCAGGGAGGGGAATTGTCTTGGGCGAGCTGAAGCCCAGGCCAGTGGGAGGAGGATGTGGAAATCTCTGGAGGAAGACGGTCCTCCTGGCCAAGTCCTGAGAAATGAACCCGACAGACATTCTTAAGGGAAAGATGTCCAATGGTTGGGATGGAGACAGTGCTGAGCAGCGAGATTTGTATCTTCATCTTGAAAGAAGAGGGGAAATGCTACTGATTTTCCCAGGTAAGCGGGAGGGTTTGGAGACTGGGCCTGGGCTGCCCATGGCAGTGCACCTGCCAGGCTGCCGAGACGCGAGGCTCCATCCTGCCTGCTGCTGGTGCATTGGTGACCATGAAACAGACAGTGGCCTTTCTGAGCCTGGGCCTCCAGGCAGCCTCCCCTTCTGTGCTGACTCCAAGGTGGTCTGATCTCTGCACACACTGGCCAGAACGGGAGTGGTTGTGGTTATGAGCATCATTACTTCACTCCAGTCATTTGTTCCTTCCTGCATTGAATGCACTTCAGCCCTAACTTGTTTCTCTGAAACGCTTCTTTGATCTGCAAATGGTGAAGCAGGAGAAAGTCAGAGCCCACCAAACTACTGACCCATCCTGAGCGGGAGAAGCCACGTCCACCCATCATTCCACGTGCTGTGATTTGCCTGTTCATGTTTTATTGGAAAATAGGAATTGTTGGCTGGAAGTATTTGAAGGTGGCCCAAATCGCTCATCTTCAGTGCCCTTTCAAGCCATAATATCATAATAGATATGGCACCTGATCACACGAGAATGGATGACCTTCAGTCCCCAAAATCATCGCCACCTTGACCACTTGTGAATGTACCAAACAGTAGGGGTAGCTATCTTTGTCAGAAAGAAAGGTTGGGAGCCAGGTGTGGTGGTGCACGCCTGTAATCCCAGTACTTGGGAGGCTGAGACAGGAGGGTCACAGGTTCAAGACCAGCCTCAGCTACTTAGCAAGACTCTCAGCAACCTGGAAAGTCTCTGTTTCAATACAAAAAAAATAAAAAGGGCTGGTGGTATAGCCTGGAGGTAGAATGCTCCTGGGTTCAATTCCCATTAGAAGAAAGAAGAAAAGAAAGAAAGAAAGAAAGAAAGAAAGAAAGAAAGAAAGAAAGAAAGGAAGAAAGAGAGAGAGAGAGAGAGAGAGAGAGAGGGAGGGAGGGAGGGAGGGAGGGAGAGAGGCTGAGAGCATGTACAAGCTGATGCCACCCACCCCTGCCTACTTCTTGGACCCTAGCTCACAACTCTCCCCTGCCCTGTGCTACAGCAGTCTGTGCTCAGATCTGGTCCTTGACACTGCCAAGACCTTCCCACCTCAGAGCCATTGTACTCACCGGATCCTCTGCCTGAAATTCCCTTCCCACATTTTTTTTTTGAAATGGGGGTCTCACTATGTTGCCCAGGCTGGCCTCACACTCACAATCCTCCCGCCTCAGCCTCCTGAGTAGCTGGGTCTATACCATACCCAGTGCCCTCCCTACAGCTCAAATTGACTCCTCATTATTCTGGCCTCAGCTCGGGTGTCAGCTCTTCAGAGAGTCCTTCCAGGCTGTCATCTAAAGCAGCCCCGGCCCCAGGCACTGTGCCCCCATCTTTGTTTAAAATCTACCCAGGCCATTCTCCAGTTCAGCCAGGCTACAGGATCAACACTCAAAGGAATGCCTACCACATTTTCATGACTGGCAGATCTCTGCCTGCCTTTGGGAGGTATGCCAAAGGCCGTGGGGTCAGAGGCAAGCAGCAGGGAGTCTGAGGCTCCCAGGGACCAAGATGCCCAGAGACACAAAGGATGGTGAAGCAGATACCAGATGGTACCAAGGATAGCGCAGAAACTGGAAGACAGAGGCGCTGTCCTGCCTGCAAAAAGATGTCATCAAGCTCCATGAGCAAAATGTAAGGGTGTGTTTGCTGGATGTCCAGGCCAAAAGGAGCAAGGCTGGAGGTGGGAGCTCCTGATAACCCCACATACACACACCCCCACACTTGCAGCCCAGGTCCCTTCACCCCTAAAGACAGGTAGGTATATAAATCTATGACCAACTATGACCAGAATTCCCTCCCTCTTGAGGTCTATTAAATAAGAAGAAAGGAAAATAAAACCAGAAAGCAAAAACTAGAAGAAATAGCTATAACAACCCATAAAAGAGTGAGTGATTCATGCCGACATGCAAGCTGGGCTCCAGTGGGCTGTCTCTGTGGAATGCCAGGCCTTCCGCAAAGGCCCAGTGGGTACCTACTTTGCGAATGGCTCATGTTCCCACTGTGCAAGCAAGATTCAAAATGGGACCCAGCTGGATGGGTTATCTGGAAGCTGGACAGGCGTGTCTCCTCCACCAGTCTGTAATCTCCATGAGGAAACATTTCCCCCATGTTTATCGCAGTGCCCGCCACCAGCACATACTGGTGTTAGCCAATTTACCTAATTATGACTAGGCACTTCTCAATCCACTGAGTATGTATGATCTTCCTGCTAGAAGCAGCCTTCCCCTAAGAAACATCTGGCTGACTCAAAGCTCAGCACCATGCTCACATCCGTTGGGATTCCGGGCTCTAAGCAACAGACACTGACTGTGGTTAAATGAAAGAAACAGAAAAGGAAAATTGCCATTGGGAAAGCTAGGGAGTGCTCAGAATCAAGGTTAGCTGGGCTGCAAAGCCTGGGCCATCCCACAGGGGCCACGGGAAACAGGCTAGACAATCCCGGTGGTCCATCCTCCCAACACTCAATACAGATGCATCTTCTTATTCTTAACACTGCCACAAATGTCCCAACTGTCCCTGCATCTTCTAGTTCCTCAATTAAAGGTCAAAGCTTCAGTCAGGAGCATCCACATAGCTAGGCCGAGATCAGGTGCTCAGGAGGAAGAGGAAGGAGCTCCTGGGCCTTTGGCTATCCTGATGCACTCACAGGGTGGACCTCCCCGTCTGACACCTCCACCTCCGCCTTTCTCACCTGACTCCCATGCCTCCTGCCCCCTGCCTCAAGCAGGAAAGAATATTCAGGTTCCAGGTAGGGCCCCTTCTCTCCTACCGTTAGACATCTGGCTAGTACAACGTAGAATCCCATCTTCAACCCTCAGAATGAGTTCATTCCATCAGCCCTTCAAAGAGCAGCTGAGCTTAATCAGGAACAAGCTCTCTCACTTGACATGCAACTGAGTCAGTTTTACACGCTTGTGTTTACAATGTGCTAAATTCAGTCGAGAGGAAATACTGTGGCTGTTGTAAGCATAGCTTCTGGTTTTCACCGAAGAGGCTGGAGACACTCTTGGGGGTGATATTTGGAAATAAGGCAAGCACCCTTACAGAGCTGGGTTGAGCTGAGCTGCGGCTAGGTGTGGGGAAGGGGTAGGGGCTGGATAAAATGACCTCCCTCTCCTAATGCAGCGTGGGCCTGGAGTTCTCAGCCCGAGGGCTGACACCTCCTCCTCTTCTCCCTCCTCACTCCCATCTTAAGAGTGTCTGTCTAAATCACCCGCTAGCTCGCCCAGATGTGTCTTCTGACATATGGACTCCTCGGCAGGCAGTGGCGATACGGCAGTTGTGCTGCCACCTCTAGTGTCTGCAATCTGCTTCTATCACATTCCCCCCGCAGGCGGGCACGGATTCCACAGCTGTCCCGACCAGAGGTGTGAGCATCTTTGCAGGATGGGCACCGCAGGGGCAGAGCACACAACGATGGCACCAAGGGGCACGCCTCTGCTCCTCATGCGATCCCTTCAGCCCTGTTGTTGAGCTCCCAAGACTCTAGAGCACTGTCAGTTTTTCATGCTTTGGAGTTTAGACGAGGTGGGCTCTCGGCTTTCGTTTCTGACAACTGGGAATGACTGCCCATACTGTTTGACCCAATCATAAATGGGGTAAAGATCGGGATGATTTTGAAAGTGGCAAAGCCTTCATTCTGAAGCGGTCAGGTGCCACATCTATTATGACATCACAGCTGGAAAATGTACTTAAGAAGTTGGGGGGTCACCTTGGAATTCTTCCAGCCAGCAATCCTGTTTCCAATAAAACTCGAATATGCAATTAATAGCACAGGAAATGATGGGTGTGTTTGGCTTTTGCCCTGGGAGCAGAGTCAGCGGGCTCAGTGGGTCCAGGCTTCCTCCAGTTCACCATTTGCCAATCCAACAGCCTTTGCAGAGAAACAAACTGAGAAGCCTGCATTGACATGTGCTCCCCACCCTGAGGGAGCCGGCCTGGGGATGCTCGCAGGGCTGACCTGCTAGAGCCGCAGGAGTCAGGGCAATGGGGAAAGAGATCCAGGTACCTCTTTGCATGCGTCCCTGTATTAGCCATATTCACTGGGAAAGTGGGAGAAGAAATACGTCAATCAAATGTAACAAATGGAACCACGTCCTAGCCTTGGCCAAGGCAGAAAGGGAGAGGAAAGTGAAGTTTTTCAGAAGCTCTCTCTCTCCTCCCACATTTCTCTAGCTAAATGTATAAAGGGAAGGTGTGTTTTTTTTCTTGTTTTGGTAAGCCACATCTGTTCATCAACATTCCAGACCAAGGTAATCAATGGGGGATGTTCTCAGTGTGTGTGCACGTACGGGTAACAGGCCTCTTCACCAGAGGCCGGCTTTCGCCGCATCCCAGCAGTCAGTCTTTGAGGACTGTGGTCTTGTGCATGGAGCGCACCCCAGGGGGAAGTCACCAACACCATTGCAGTGGCCACGCCTCGAGAGCAAAGGGTGCTCCCGGGGCTAAGCTGAGGATACCCTGAACCGGGAAATAGCAATGCCCTTTGCTCAGTCTTTGCTCCACAGTGCTGAATTTGTACAAGGTATTTTCAAGAGATCGTTGATCCCTTCCGGCCAAGGAACTTCCTGTTTAAACTGACACCAGATAGCATGATCCTCCATTAAAATATAGAAGGCCCTAGTGGACTCTCCCTGGCAGGGAATTACTAAGAGGAAAGAAATAGAAAACCAGTTAATATTGCTTTATCTACTTAAGAATATTTGGAGTGCACTATCGAGATACAGTCTTCCTATACTCTATTCTCTTGAAACCCATCAAAGTGGGATAAGAAAAAAGGGAAGAAAGACCAATCTTCATTAAAATAAGGAAATGCCTATCACACATAAAAAATGTAGTGGAATTAGGAAGAACACTGGAAACTGATGTCAACCCCCTCAGACTCTGGGCAAGACTGGATTTCTCTAAAGGTGAAAGATGCCCCCACCCTAGACCGTCTTGTAACATGAGGGCCGTAGGTGCAGGGGAAAGTGTGGGAACCTGGGGAATAGCTCAAAGGGTATTCTTAGCTCTGTCTCTGTCTCTGACTGCACTTTCTCTTAGCTAGGAGAAAATTCTAGAAGAGAGTGTGGAGGCAGAAAAGCAGCTTTATTGGATCATAACCCACAACACCCTCAATATAATACATACTCCTGTGTATCCCATGACATGTGAGACACCAAAAATATATAACAAGGCCTGTTTAGAGGCACACCAAGGAGAGATGTTCTGAAGTGAAGGCTTGAAACTACCACTTGAAAAAGTCAAAATACATCCCCAGACACATCCTGGTGGAGTTACTAAACCTTGAGGATATCAAAGGAATCCTCTGGGCATCCAGGTGGAAAAAAAACAAATCATCTAAAAAAAATTTTAAAAAGGTAAAATTGAGGCTTGTCCTAAACTGACCACAGCAACATTTAATGACCACATTCTACATCTGGCATGGACACATGAATTTCAAGCAACATAGTTTATAAGACCCCTGTATGTTAAACCCAGGCAGAGCGTCCTCCACCCCATGTGCACAGATAGGCAAGAAGATTAAAATATTCTCAGAACTTCAAGGAATATAGCACCAATGAGCTATGGAGAGAAAGTGGGGACCCCAGAAAAACCTGAGGATAGGATATGGCCAACCAAGAAGTAAAGGGTCTCTGTCGACATTTTCACTGCTAAAATCCAAAACAACTGACCACACAACTTAGAGGAAGGAAGATTTGTTTGCTTATAGTTTTTGGAGTTTTGGGGATTCAGCCTAAATCAGGCCGGGTCTCTGGAGCTCAGGGCATGGAAGCAGAGAGAGGGAGCGAGCAAGGGCTCTGCTCTCACATCATGGAGGCTGGAAGCAGGAGTCAGAGCCAGCAGCAAGGAGATCTAAAGATAAAAGCATAGTCCCTAAGGTCACACCCCCAGGGACCCACCTCCTCCAGCCACACCCCACCTGCCTAGGTTACCACCCAGTAAATCCATTACAATGGACTTATCCACTGATGAGATTACAACCCTCATGATTTAATTACATTAACTCTGAACATTAATACATGAGCTCTTCAGGGGACATTCTATATCTAACCATAACATAAAATAAACAAAAAATACTGGAGATTCTGCCTCCAAGTGTGGTTCTCGGAGCAGCAGTGCTGATGTCATGGGGGGGGCGCTTGTTAGAAATACAGGCTCTCGGGCCCAACCTCAGACCTGCTGCACCAGAATCCTCACTTCAGCAAAATCCCCTAGCAATTCAAATTCATTCACTCTTCAAGCTTTGAGAATCACTTTTCTGGAATAAATAAACCACAGTGGAAGGACAGGCAACGGCCACTGAGTGGATAAGGCAAAAAGTACCTGGGCACTGTGGCGGGGGACAGAATGTAAGTGCTACCGTTCACAACAGCCAAATTATGCAACCAAACTAGATGTCCATCAACAGGTGAATGGATTACAAAATTATGGGATACACACACCATGGAATTCTACCCAGCAATAAAATACAAAATTATGTCATTTGCAGGAAAATGATGGATCTGGAAAACATTATGTTAAGTGAGATTAGTCAGCCACAGAAAGTGAAGGGTCGTTATGTCTTCTCGCATATGTGGAAGCTAGGGAGAAATCGGGATACCAGAGAGACTTCAGATAATGGAGGAGAAACTCCAGTGGAGCCAGGGAGGTGGTCTACGGGAAGCGGGGAGGACAATCAATGAAGGAATCACTTCCACGGACATTATGTACCTATGTGAGAATACTAATGCCAATCTCAATACCCTGTATGGGGAAGGGGTGGGGTGTGGGGAGAGAGCCGGGGGAGCCCCACCAAGTGCTGTGTGTGTGTATGTCACCACTACTATGAACTACATTATGATATGAGACTATAATGCACCAATAAAAGTATATATCATTTTTTTTGAAAAATCAAACAAAAAAAGAACAATGTAAGTGCTACAAACTTTGTTAACATAAAAACAACAACACAAGAAATCCAGATTGGGAGGAAGGGTAGTAGAAAATCAATAGGTATCTTGAAGTTTTAAAAAAATATGAAGAAATCGCATCTTCTATCCTCCCCCAAATATCTTTATATATTATTTTTCAGGAAATTGAAATAACTTGTAATGAAGGAAGACATTTCTTTTTTTTTTTTTTTTTTTTTTTT
>PVJS01013687.1:0-41670 GCA_004027185.1 Glis glis | reverse complement strand
AAAAAAAAAAAAAAAATTAAAAACAATCTAAAAAGGGATGGGAGTACAGCTCAGTGGTAGAATGCACCTGGGTTCAATCCCCAGCAACAAAAATATGGATATAAATGTGTATCAGTTGAACAAGAAATAAATCAATATAAAGAATACATGAATTAGGAAATGTTGAGCACCGAACCTATTTAAGTGCATAATTAACTTAAGAACTACACTAGAAATGCCTATGTAAACAGATACAAATATATTATTATTTCTATTTCCTTCACTTTGACAGACATGAAGAGCCACAGAGATATCATTTCAAAGGATTCTGCTCAGCTATGAATAACTGACAGCCTCCAGCTGTTAGATTCCACGGGGCTTGCCCTGGTTTTGAGTCTGAGTCAGGCTCTTCTATGGGGTCCCTCATTCAGGGAGTGTCTGAATAAAGCAGGGGCACATGGGCATTTCCTCCCAGTGCTGGTATTCTCTGACAGTCTTTGTCCTCGAGCTCCCTATAACTCAGAGACTTCAGATCTGCATTGCACTCTCATAACTCCCCACTAAATCTCACTCTCTCAGTATCTGCTTCCAGGGAAACACGACCTGCAATATCAACTTTTTATCCCCAAAAAACTTTAATTAGATGGAAAAATAGAACAGTTATTATAAACATCCATATTTAATTTTCACCAATGGTAATTGTACAATTGCTTTATCTTTAGAGAGAGAGAGGTTGTGTGTATACATATGCATATATGTGTGTGTTTCTCTCTTTTTTATTGGTGCATTGTAATCATACATCTTAATGAAGTTCAGGATGATAGAGGTATATGTGCACACAGAATTTTTTGAGTCCTCTCCAGTTCCCACCCTACTCCCTCTCCCTCCCCATGTTTAACACATTGATTAGCTTTGATAAGATTGTGTATGTACTTCATGACCATTGAGGTGTTTCTCTCTTCAAGTCTCCCCCCCATCTTCCTCAGTTAGCTCCCCTCCCTTGCTCCACTAAGGTTTCTCCTTCTTTGTCTGGAGTCCCTCCTATGTCCAAATTTCTCCCTAGCTTCTGCATATGAGGGAAACATCCCACACTTCACTTTTTGTGACTCACCTCACTTAGCATAATATTCTCCAGTTCCATCCATTTCCCTGCAAATTATATAATTTTGTCCTTCTTTATGGCTGAGTAGAATCCCATTGTGTATATATTCCATAATTCTGTAATCCATTCATGTGTTGATGGACATCTCGGCTGATTCCATAGTTTAGCAATTGTGAATTGTGCAGCTATAAACATCAATATGCATACATTACTCTGGTAGTTTGGTTTCCATTTTTGGGGGTAGATACCCAGGAGTGGTAGAGCTGGGTCATATGGTAGGTTCATTCCTATTTTTCTGAGGATCCTCCACACTGTTTTCCAAAGTGCTTGCACTAATTTGCAACCCCACCAACAGTGTATCAGAGTTCCTAATTCTCCACATCCTCGCCAGCATTTGTTATCGTTTGTATTTTTAATGATTGCCATTCTAATTGGGGTTAGGTGAAATCTCAGGGTAGTTTTGATTTGCATCTCTCTGCTAATGATGTTGAATATTTTTCATATATTTATCGGCCATTTATATTTCTTTTGTGAAGTGTCTATTTAGTTCACTTGCCCATTTTTTGATTGGGTTATTTGTTTTTTTAGCAGCGACTTTCTTGAGTTCTTTGTATATTCTATATATTAGTCCTCTATCAAAGGAGTAGCTGGCAAAGATCTCTCATTCTGTCAGCTCTCTCTTGAGGTTCTTGATAGTTTCCTTTGCTGCACAGAAGTTCTTCAGTGTAATGCAAATCCATGTATTAATCCTTGTTTTAATTTTTTGTGCTTTTGGGGTCTTGTTGAGGAAGTTTTTACCCATGCCTATATGTTGGAGTGTTGGTCCTATGCCCTCTTCAAGTAACTGCAAAGCTTCTGATCTAATTCCAGGTCTTCAATCCATCTTGAATTGACTCTTGTGCAGGGTGAGAAAGTGGGATTATTTCCATTTTTCTGCATATGGTTAACCAGTTTTGCCAACACCATTTGTTAAAGAGGCTATCTTTATTCCAGTGTATTTTTTGGCACCTTTGTCAAAAATCAATTGGCTGTAAATGTGTGGATTGGTTTCTGAATCTTATATTCTGCTCCACTGGTCTTGTGTCTGCTTTTGTGCCAATACCATGCTGTTTTTATCACTGTGGCTCTGTAGTATAGTTTGAAGTCAGGTATTGTGATGCCTCCTGCATGGTTCTTATTGCTGAGAACTATTTTGGCTATTCTGGGCCTTTTGTTGTTCCAAATGAATTAAAGGACTGATTTTTCTATATCTGTGAAGAATGACCATAGTATTTTAATGGGGATTAAATTGTAGTATAAATGGGCATTGAATCTGTAGTGTGTTTCTCTTACTATGTTTTTGTTTTGTGGTATTGTGGATTGAAACCAGGGGCATTCTACTTCTGAGCTACACTCCCACCCCTATTTTATTCTGAAACAGCATCTCATTAAGTTGCTAATGGCCTCACTGAATTGCTGAGACTGGCTTCAAACCCCACAATCTTCTTGTCCCAGCCCCCCACCATATTGGGATTACAGGTATGCAGTACCACACCCAGCTTGTCTTACTATTTATGTCAGTTGCAGACACCTTGACACTATACTTAAATATTTTAATTTGCATAGTCAACTCTCCATAAACAAAAACATTATCCTCTTAAGACATTTGGTATTATAAAATTTAATCATCTAATATAAATTTTATATTTAAGTACCACAAAGTTCCCTTAATTATTATTTTTCTGATTTTACATATAAAATGCAATCAAGGATTATAAAATTGAATTCAGTTGGCATGATTTTTAAACCATAACAGTCTCCCAGCTTGCATTTTGTTATATTTCATGTCATTAATATTTTAACCTAGTGGTTTTGCAAAGTGTCCCTTAACTTGTATTTGTTTAGTTGTTACTTCATCATTAGCTTAAAGTTACTCATTGCTGGCAATATCGCTGCATCGTTGACACTTACTGTGCCTCTTTGACACTTATCATTAGTGGTCATGATGCCAGTTTGTCAGATTGATGCTAATTCTAAACTGGATCATATATTTTTTTCCTTTTTTGTTTGTTTGTATGATACTGGGGATTGAACCCAGAGGTGTTCTGCCTCCGAGCTACATCTCCAGCCGATTTTATTTATTTTTTTTTTTTGAAACACGGTCTCACTAAATTGCTGAGGGCCTCATTAAGTTGCTAAGGCTGACTGCAAACCTGTGATCCTCCTGTCTCAGTCTCCTAAGTACTAGGATTACAGGCATGTGCCATCACATCCAGCTTGATCATTAAATTAATCTACCTTTCCCCACCATAATGAACTTAATTTTCTTGCAAAAAATAAATCTGTGGAGCAATACTTTGAGAGTATAGGAATAATTTGATTTTCAATAATCTTTTACCCAATAATTTTAGTAGACATTGAAGATTTATATCTAAACTAATTATTACAACGGGAGTCGTAATAAGATTTCCTCTATTTATTCTTCATAGTATATTAATTTGTATTTTGTATACAACAGGTTTCTCATCTTGCCCTCAACGCTAGTTTCAATATTATTATTTAATTATAGATTCTCTTATATTAATTTAAATAAAGCATTGCCGATATCATTCTTTTTGATGTTCAAATTGTCTGAAATTTGACCAGTGATTGCCATTTAATCTGGTTCCTATATTTTGTTTTGTTTTGTTTTGCTTTCTTACCATTTTTTTTTAGTGCTGTCTTTTACATTCTTGCACAAAAACTCTTCCCTTGGCTATGAAAGCCATTTTTCTAAGAAGCTATGGTTCTAGATATTTTTACTAGAAAATGATCAAACCAATATCTCTTGTGTTATGTATACTTATTGCCCATATGTTTACATGGAAAATATCATGATTATTCAAATTATGGTAATAAAATGAGACAAAGCTATAACTGTATATGAATACATTGGAGCAAAAAATTCTAGAATATTTATTCTGTTTTATTATGTTTTAAAGTGAGAGATAAAAAATTAGGAAAAAAATAGATGTGTTATTTTTTCCAAAGGAGTAAGAAAATAAATTCTTACTTAATTATTTAAGTTGTTAGCCTGTGAAATACAACTGTAAATATACTATATAACCACGTGATAATAGGATTGCAGATTTAAACCAAGCTGTACAGCTTCCCAGTTCTATAAGAAAAGCCAAAACAGATGGAATAACAAGATAAATTGTCTTAAAGGAAGAAAAAACTAAATTAAATGAGAGATGGAAGATTAACTATAACCTTATGCAAATATATGCTAAAGAGATCTACTAAAAGATGAAGATAATATATTTAACTCAGAAAATGAAATCCAACTCTAGGCTGCCTTTAAGGAAATTCTATAAAGTGAAGAGATTCAGAAAAATAAAAAGTAAATGCATTGATAATTACATAATTTTAAAAGAATTTGATAAAAAATAACTGTCAATTATGTACATCAGAAAAATAAGTATTCATTAAAATGGTCATGTTTTATTAATGAATGGTGTAATCCCAAATAATACTGTATCTTTCAGGAATGCTAAATAATACTGAAATGAATAAAATAACATCATAGCCTTGAAATTTAAAAACAAACATAAGTCTGAGAGGAACTGTATGCACTATTTATAGTAACAAAAACAGAAAACCCTACTACCAACATATTTCATAATCTACATTAAATAATTTTGTGCTAAAGGAAAAAAATCAAAACAGTAGTTGAAAGCATACTTAGAAAATACTTCTTAAACACACACATGAAAAATAATTCTTTTTAAAAAGATAAAAATGTGTTTAACAAACCAGATGGCAAATGAAGCAAAAATAATGAATCCAAGAGAAGAATTTTGGAAATGCACATTACGCGGATGAACTACACATAAGTCTATTCAGGAACTGGAAAGAAAATAATATAAAAATAAAATGATGAGAAACTATGACTAAAAAGAAAAGGAAAATAATTATGAGCATGCAGTCTATAAACCTGTGATAATAAATTTTTAAACTCTAGATACAATAAAATATTTTCTGTGAAATAAATTCACAAAATTTATTGTAAGTTGTGGTAAAAAATCCAATGTATTAAATAAGCAGGCTAAGAAACAAAAGCATACAAAAGAAACAATCTAGGGTTTGGGATATATCTCAGTGGTAGAGTGCTTGCCTAGCATGCACAAGGCTCTGGGGTTGATCCACATCATTGCACTCACACAAATTAAGAAAAAAAAGAGAAAGAATCTAAATAGTCACAATCACCAAACTTTGAAACCAGCCAAGGTGTCCATCAACAGATGAATGGATTACAAGACTATGAGATATGTACACAATGGAATTTTACACAGCCATAAAGAACCAAATTACATCATTTGCAGGGAAATGGGAGGGAATTGGAGAACATTATGCTAAGTGAGATTAGTCAGTCACAAAGAGTGAAAAGTGGATGTTCTCCCTAATTTGTGGAAGCTAGGGAGAATGAGACTTAGAAGGGATTCCAGACAAAGAAGGAGAAAACTTTAGATGAGCAAAGAAGGCAACCTAACTGAGGGAGACAGGAGGGGGGAAGAGGGAAATACACTAATGCACACGATGTATATATACAAACTTATCAGAGTCGATCGCTATGCTGAGCAGGGAAAGGAGGGAATGGGGAGGGAATAGGGTAGGAATTGAGGGAGGGCTAAATGAGCAATGTATGCATGCATGCTTCTGCTACCCTGACTCTTATCAAAACATATGACTACAATGCACCAATAAATGAATAAAATAAATAGTCAACAAAATGGACTTCAGTAAATATGTTAAAAATGTTTAAATGTAATTTTATTCAGCTAAAATGTTACACAGCAATATTTATAATAGTGTCTTTTTTCTCTGTACACACACACACACACACACACACACACTCCTAAATTGATATTACACATGCACACATGCATATACACATGCATACACAAAAATTCTTAAGATTTAAGTATGTAATGTTCACAGTATTTTCCATAGGTGGTTAAATTTTTAAATTAATTTTCTTTATGTAAGTATACAGGCATTGCCATTTTATTTTTGTTTGCATATGTGCATGTCTGTATGTGTTACCTACAAACATTGGCTAATAAATCAAATTATGTAAATTTTACTTATTTATTAGCATCTACATAAAACCCTTACTAATCTACATAATTCTTATCTTTGCCAGGAAATGTAGGACTTGTGCAAATGCAAACAATTCCACTACAAATGGTGAAGTTTTAGAAAAAATAATGACCTATTTATTAGTTAATAGACATTTATTAAATATAAATAAAATTAGGATGTTTAATTATCATGTTAAAGCTATTAGGCAAGGTTACTTACTAGGACAGATAATATCCCTGTACGATGTCTCACATAAATTCACAGTTAAGCTTTATTCTACCCATCATGAAAGATTGTTTAGTTCTGAGCTTTGTAAAAGTAGGATATAAAGATAAGGTACAGTTAAATATTCCTAATAAGCGTCTTCAAAAATATGAGGTCACTGGTTGCTTAAAAATAACAAGTGTTGATTTAACTCAGAGTAAAGAAACAGTATATGATACCATTAATACATGTCTGGGTTATCACTTAGAACACTCTTACTTAAAATAATCTAATGATATAAATGAAAATCTGATTTTACCTATTGTTTATTAAGTAAGAAAAAAAGGTACACTGTATTAGCTAGCCAACACTTGAACAAAGAAGAAGGACACTGGCTTTGGGATTGACAATGGAGATGAAGCAGAGCAGTGGAGGTCCAAGATGATTTTCCATGTGTTTCTGCTATTCCTAGGAATGTGGAGCTATATCTTTGTTTGTTTGTTTGTTTTTATTTCTGCTCTTTCAACACATGACACTTGTGGTTTAGAACTGAATATAAAATGGTTCTGCCTCTAAGTTTATTTTGCTTTGAGATACAGATACAGATTTAGATTCAGCTTTATACTTTCACTGTCCTCTCTGCTTAATGACACTGTGGTGAAGGTGCTGCATTTAGATAGAATCCCAGAGGCAGCTGAGTAACAGAGTATTCTAAAATGACTTTTAAATGGTATCATTTTTAAGGAATGCATCTTTATAATAAATTGAATACTGTAGTAAGCCAAATAGTGTTACAGTGACATCTAGTAGAATGTGGAGAGGCAATGGTTTCAGGGCATCCGATTGTAAGATGTGGACTTGGTGGAGCTGATGTTAAAGAGGAGCTAAACAATTTCAATTAGGTCTCTCTTTTTTTTTTTTTTTGCGGTACCAGGGATTGAGCCCAGAGGCATTCTACCTCCGCCCTACACCCCCGGCCCTATTTTTTATACTTTATTTTGAAACCGGGTCTCACAAAGTTGCGGAGGGCCTCACTAAGTAGAGAGAGAGAGACAGAGAGAGAGAGACAGAGAGAGAGAGACAGAAAGAGAGAGAGAGAGAGAGAGCTGAGGCTGGCCGCAAACCTGGATCCTCCAGTCTCCGCCTCCCAAAGTACTGGGATTACAAGCATGCGCCACCATGCCTGGCTTTCAATTAGGTCTCTTTGACAAGATATTGAGAAACATCACAATCACTTGTATCTTTTGAGGTAAGAGTTGATTTTGAAAAGTACTTGGAATTTTGTAAACAAATGATATGTCTTTTATTCTTGAATTCAAACAAAACATAAAAGAAATACTTCAGGCATATAAAGGAAATTATAGGGAAGATATAGATATGTATCATAAGACTACAAAAGATGATGTATTTCCTGGGGTTTAGAAAGCTAATCTAGATATAATATGGAAAAGGTTCAGTAACAGATACTTTTCTGTATTCTCAAATATTGAATTTTGAAACTGAGAAAGAAGAGACCAAAACAAAGAATAATTAGAAATACAGGGCAAGAGAGTAAACTAAAGTAAGGTTAATTTCAAGATTGGGAGTCTGAACAATTTAATCTTTTAAACATTTTTAGGTAGTGATCACTGATCACTGACTAGGTACTATACCTTTTACTAGGTGGTGGGAGATGTTTCAGGGTATAATATACAACCATTACTTTAGAAGAGCTCAATACCTAAAAGATAATAAAGGATGACACTGACTTGGAAAGGATATGGTAAGTGCTTAAATGAAGGAATGTACAAACTTGTATGAGCACACAAAGAACTCAAGGACTATCCCTATGGCTTGGGAGTGGTCAGCAGAAAGAAAGGAAGAGAAGTAAGAATTGAATGAAGTAAGGAAGGAAGGAGCAAAGGAAGGAAGGAAGGAAGGAGGGGGAGAATGGCAGAAGAACAGAAAAAAAGGAAACATGATATTTGAGTTATATCTTCAAAGATAATTTAATTTGCTAGATAAAGACGATATACTAGACAGAGTAAAATAAAATAAAAATTAAATTAAAGATAAAGATAAATACATACATACATAGAGTTAATAGATGATGATGAAAATAGATTTATGTAGTTGGTCCATACATAATAGAGTAATAAATTCTTATAGTGGAAACAAAATGCATCTAAGAGAAATCAGTGACAGATAAGGCTGGTAAGGTAGTTTTTACCAGAACTTGACAATGGTGTGTCATGAAAACCAGAGACCAGCCTTTGTAGTGGTGTGAGTGGTCAACATCGTATATACTACATCAGTGGTGATCAGGAGACTGATTCGACAAGGTGTGCAAACAATTCAGTTTAATCAGCATTTATTGAGATCCAGACACTACATATCTAGAGTTCAAAGATCACTATGACATTGGTCTTACTCAATGTGACAGTAGTAATAGTCATTATTTATTAAGTAATGCACTGAGCTAAGCATTTTGAGTTGTCAGTACTAGTACTATATCTAACCCTATGCTTGAGAGTAAAAATAGTTATTGTGCAATGAAAAAACTGAGACTCAGTTTGATAGATTTCCAAACACCACATATGGGAACAGCCAGGATAAAGACGCCCGGTCCCCAAAGCCATTTTAATTTTCAGTGAGGATATTACAGTTTCACAGAACTTTATATTCCACATATTAGTAAAAATTCAAGATAAAATTAGGGAATGGGAGATAAAATAGGGAGCAAGTGGTTTATTTCATCTGGCCAAATTACAATATGAAAACATATACAAGCAAAACTATCACCATTATTTCCTAAGAGGAGGGAAATGTCAACAGTATAGCTTTTCAGAATCAAATAAATTTACTTACATTGATTCAATTCATAACTTAGAGTTATAACAATGAATCCATGCACTATATTTAGTTTCCATGAACTGATGAATCCCATTATTCAGATATGGATATGCCAGTCTGTACAATAGCATTTGGATACCAACATGATTATCACCCAAGGAATTAGATGTCATTATGTCTCCAAGGAGTTTTCATTCTAATAGAGATATTTGACACATAATCAGACAAGTGCAATAAACCTGGCAATTTATATGGTTGTGATATGGCACAGATGGAATGGAACCTCAGACATATAGCCCCTTTTAAGACTTAAGAAAAGATTTCTGAAGGACAGTTACCAAACTGGTACTTGGTGGATGACTAAGAGCTAAACAAGTGAAGGACTATGGTCCAAGTGTTTCAAAAGGAGGGAGTAATCCTCACAACCTGCAGAGGCATGAAAGAGTATGTTTTACAAATACCTATATTCAGGTAATTTATAGAAAGTAAAATGTGAAGTGGGGACTCGTCAAAGATACAATTCTAGAAGTGTAGTTAGTCCCTGGTTTAGAGAAAGCTTTGGACACATTGTGAAAACATCTGAATATAAAGAGTAACAATTGAGAGATTTTAAGCCAATAAATGAAATAGTCATATATGCAAAGTAGAGAATAAATGCAAACATAGAAGGGACGGTGGCTGGGAGTTTATCATCTACTGTTCTAGTTGAGGTGGAATATGATGAGGGTGGGGATTACACTTCAGCAATAATAATAGCTAACGTCCACTCATCACTTCTCAGGCTGTGAATGTATTCTCTCACTTAATGTCAGAGCAACTCTTTTTTTTTTTTTTTTTTTTTTTTTGCGGTACCGGGGATTGAACCCATGGGTGTTCTACCTCCACGCTACACCCCCGGCCCTATTTTTTATACTTTATTTTGAAACCGGGTCTCACGAAGTTGCGGAGGGCCTCACTAAGTAGAGAGAGACAGAGAGACAGGGAGAGAGAGAGAGAGAGAGAGACAGAGCTGAGGCTGGCCACGAACCCGGATCCTCTGGTCTCCGCCTCCCAAAGTACTGTGATTACAAGCATGCGCTACCACACCCGGCCTCAGAGCAACTCTTTAGGTATCATTTTAGTATCTTTAATTTGCAGGTAAAGGAATCAAGGACATTGTTACAAATTAAATTTTGCAAACCCCCCCCCCGATTTATAAGTTGATGTTCTAACTCCCAGTACCTTAGAATATGACTTTGTTTGGAGGTAGGGCCTTTTTAAGAGGTAATTAGGTAAAGTGAGGACATTTGAATGGACCCTGTAATGGTTTGGATTTAGAATGTCCCTCTAGCCCTCAGGTAAGCAAGATAACAATGTGGGAAGCAGGGCTTGGTTGCTAAGGAGGGGTCCCTGGGGTTGTGGCCTTAGGGATTATGTATGGTTTTCCCCTTCCCTCTCTCTCTCTGTCTTTGTCTCTCTCTCTCTCTCTCTCTTTCTGTCTTCTTCCAGACTCTATGATGTGAGAACAGAGTTTGGATGCCCGTTGTCTCTCTCTGCTTCCCACCACCATACCCTGAGCTTCAAACCCTGGCCTCACATGGACTGAACCCATTATCTCCAAAACACTGTGAGCAAATACATCTTCCTTCCTCTAAGTTGTGTGGTCAGTGGTTTGGGATTATTGCAGTGAGAATGTGGACTGAGACAGGACCTAAAATGACTTGTGTCCTTATCTTTGTTTTGTTTCTATGTTTATACTTTTATTGGTACACCAACACACACACACACACACACACACACACACACACACACACACACACAGGCAACCTTTTGAGGACACAGATGGAATGCAGCCATCTACAAGCCCAGGAAAGAGGACTCAGAAAAAACCAACTCTGCTGAAACTTAGACTTCTAACTCCCTGAAATGTGAAATATGCTTTCGTGTGTTTGTTTCAACTACCCAATCTGGGATTTTATTATGATAGAATGTTATAATCAGATTTCTAGCACTATAACATATTTGAGACAATTAACTTATAGAGAGAAAAGGTTTACTTTGGCTCATGGTTTCAGAGTTTCCAGTCCATGATTGGGTGGCCCTTTGTTTTGGACGTCTGATGAGACTACTGGCAGGAACATGTTGGAGAACCAAACCACTTACACCATGAGAAAGGGAGCAAAGAGAGATAGGAAGGGGAAAGACAGGGAACACCCCAATGACCTAAGGATGCGTCACAAGACCAACCCCATAAAGGCTCCACCAGCTCCTACTAGCACTGCTCTGCAGACCACACCTTTTGCACATGGGCCTTTGGAGAGTGGTCAACATTGAGACTATAGTGCAACCCCAACAAATTAACAGTTTTAAGACCCAAGAACTCATAGGTGGAAGATCGGGATGTAAAACAAAGACAGTCTGAATCCAAAGTTTGGGGTACTATCTAAGCAGACATGTCCATCAGGAAGTTAGAAATTCCAGTCTTGATGATCAGTATGCAAGACTTTTGAGAAATTGTTAGCTAAAACGATGCAAGTGTGTAGCTCTCTTAGTTACTGGAGAAGATAAGAGCAGTGAGCTAAAATGAGAATCTGAAGAAACATTTTCTTAAAGGGCAGGAGGTGGAAAGTCCATGAGCAAAATACAGAAAAATAATAAAGAGAGAAGTAGCAAGACTAAAAAGGAGAATGCAATGTCACAAAAGCCAAAGAAGTCACTAGTATATAAGAAATACTTTCTCCAAAGAAGATAAACAAATAGTATGAGAAAATCCTCAGCATCACTATCAGGGAAATATGAATACACACCACAATGAGATATCATCCCACAGCTGTCAGGACAGCTATGATGAGCAACAATAAAATATACTGTCAAGGATTTGAAGAGAAAGGTCACTTGTACACCATGTCAGAAATATAAAGTAGCTGGGCTAGGGATGTGGCTCTGTGGCAGAGTTCTTGTCTAGCATGTGTGAGGCCCTGGGTTTAATCCCTATATTTATTACATATTATAGAATGAGCAGTTTTCAAAGGATTTAAGGAAACTACAATTTAGTCATTCAGCTGCTAGAGTTCTTTTGAAAAGAAACCTAAGGCGCCAGGCGTGGTGGCACACGCTTGTATTGTCAGTACTTGGGAGGCGGAGACCCAAGGATCCGGGTTCACCGCCAGCCTCAGCTACTTAGTGAGGCCCTCTGCAACTTCATGAGACCCAGTTTCAAAATAAAGTATAAGAAATAGGGCCGGGGGTGTAGCTCGGAGGTAGAACGCCCCTGGGTTCAATCCCCGGTACCGCAAAAAATAAAAAAGAAAAGAAACCTAAGAAAAAGACCTGAAAATATTGTAAATGACAAGATGAGGAATTATTTTTCCTTTGTTAACACATTTACAAATGCTATTGATAATCATTAAGGAAAATTACTATCATGATAAATTTACCTATATACTCCCTATAAACACACATTCTTCTATTTGCTTTCTTTCCCATTTAGATGGTGACTCCTTCAGGATTTATCAAATTTATTAGATTGGAAAGCATACCTACTATTTCCCAGTATGATAGAAAAAATAAGCAGTAAGAATAGAAGTTCAGAAATCTGAACATAAATTACAATTGCAAATTATGCATCTGCAGGAAAGAGTGTTAGGGTACAAAATAGCACGTTTTTGAAGCTTTTCTAGCCAGAATTTTATGTGTAACTCTTACCCTAATTATTCTAAATGTTTGAGGGGAAAAAAGCTGAGCCATAAAGAGATTATTGCCCATATAAAAATATATTGATTTTTATGTTTTACAGTGCTGGGGATTGAATCTAGGGCCACATGTGTGCTAGGTTAGCATTCTACCACTAAGCTAGATAGTCTCAGGCCAGTATATTAATTTTTATTTAAAAATGGCATGTATGCAACTAATTAGAATGGTAGTCAAAAGGTTGGCTACCCTGAGGGTCAGTACCCCTACCTTGAGGATATAACATGGCTACCTAACCTGGCATTTGCCTTCATGGACATTAGGCAGGGGGAACTTTGGAAAAAAGAAATGTGAAACGCATAAACAGATCTTTAGGCTCCCCACTCACACATCTAGTCATGGCATATTTCCATTCAATACCAAAACAATTATAGATGTAGTTAAAAGTGGGTCAGAATGACTTTGCTGTATGTGATGCACCACACTAAATTCTGATTTGTGCTCAATGTTATAGCTTTTGCACAAAGAACATAGTTACATTTTATGTGACCATTCACAGCTGAAAAATGCTGACAGGACATCACTGTCAATATATTTCAATTGCTGGACAATTGTCTTTTAACAAGGAAATAGATGACAAAAAATCTTGGAACATTCTAGAACTGCAACTATCAGTACATTCTAGAATTACTCTTGTAAAGATACTTGGCATTTCATTAAGTTATTGTAAATTACGATTATATTGTCTCATTCTTCACTTACCAACTTTGAGAAAAGTTATGCAGAAATTTGAAGGAAGGTATTTACATTCATGCACTTTGGTCATAAAGGGAATCCCTTTGTATACATTTGAAATTTCAACTGCTTGTTCAACCACCAAAATTCCAAATGCCATTCCAAATGCCAACAAAAACATCTTCACAGTTTCATAGCATGAAATCATTTTAAAATTCTCCACAATGGCATGTAGCAATCTGTTGAACATTGCCAAGCAGTACAAAAACAAACAAGATTTTTTATTTCCTTGGCATAAAGCTGTGTAGTAAAAATATTTTACTATGCTAGATACATATTAGACAATATATTCAAAACCATAGATTTGAAATGTTACTTTGTGGTTATTTGTAGGACAAATATTATCTTCCATTAGTCTATAACACTTATGATGTACTGCATCCTTTACTTGCATATAATTCAATAGTCCTCAGTGTTTCTGATGATGAACACTAATAATAATGAATATCATCATTATATCTAACTTTCAGCTCAGTATTTCCAGAAATTTTCATAAGTCAGAGGAAAATATATGTCATCATTATAGAACAAATGTGCTTCAAATGCAGGTGTATTTCAACTTCATGTCATATAGTACTGTCTTAGTTTATAAAGCACTAATAACATACAATAGCATGACAATATGCTTATTGGATAAAGTGCAGATATCAATGGCCTTGTCTGATACATGAGTAAATTTTAAACGAGAAGATTAAATAAATTATCCAAGGTCACACAACAAAAGTAACAGAGATTAAACTAGGTCTTTTGGGAATGCTGGCCTTTTTCCACTATGTTACTCCAGAAACAAATAACACACATTCTATTCTGGAGTATAGACTGATTTTATAGTGAGTTATTTGAGTTTATTATAAACTCATATGATTTTATGAGTATAGTTTATTGTTTCAGTAAACTCTTTAGGACATTTTTGAAACTGGTCAAGTAAGGAAAGTGAATCAAAGAAGGTAATTACATTATATTATTATTATTATTGTTATTATTTGGTACTGGGGACTAAACCCAGGGGCATTCTACTTCTAAGCTACACCCCCAGCTCTTTTTAGTTTTTATTTTGAAACAGCCTCACTAAGTTGATGAGGCTGGCCTAGAACCTGCAAAGTGATGATAATTTTTAAAAACAGAAAAGGCCATTGTTCTCTTAAAACAAACTCTGTCTTGCCAGATTTTAATGTTACTTTCTGTTTTCAGTTCGACTGCACCAACTTTCAGTGCCTATCTGCAGACAAGGAGTATACATTAGTACAGCATCATCGTGTACCATTGTTCCTGTGTGCAGAATAATAAAGAAACGGCACAGCTCAGCAGGTAAAGCAATGAGCTAGAAACTTCAGGCTCTGTGAACTCTAATTTCTAGTACCTTGGTGACTCCTGATAGCAAAAACAAAAGATTTTAACTGGTTAAATCTCATCTGTAGTAAAATTGGGTCCATTTTGAGCCAGAAAGGTGCTATATTTGGGGTAATCATTTCATTCGAATGTTCTTCCTCCCTCCCATATTCTCCAGACAACAACTAAACTACTGATGACCTAAGAATCCCCTATGGAGAGACGATTACAGTTAAAATTCCCTAACAGGAATGTGATGCGAATAAGGCTATGTGTGACGAAGCAGTCTGCATCCCCAGCAGATGGCTGTAGCAACCGTGCACTGAGGATCTCAGATTTCCTATAATAAATAATTTTGGAAAATAAGTGCTTTTCCTGCATGCGGTGCATTCTAAAACCATTCCTGTAAGCAAAGTTGAGATAATGTGCTGTTTGCATTCCTCCTTCCTTCTAAACCATCACAGCTGCTACAAAGAAAGCAATCTCCCTTTCTGCTCTTCTCCAAAGCAAAGACAACAACAAGCGCTCTCTTCAAAACCTCCAATGAAAATAGCTCGCAATAAAACAGAACTTAGACTGAGAAAATTAAAGCATAGTATTATTCCTAGGGAAGGAGAACTGCAGCAATAGTCTAGTTCCTCACATCTGGGGAGATTACTAGGGAGAGAAGAGACTAGTGATGCTAAAATTAAGCGGTGACATCTTAGCGATACCTCAAGAAGGCACTAGAGAGAAACCAAAGTATGAGAAAATTAAGAAAATGAAATGATGTCTAAACATGGGTTGAAAAACAAATAAGAATCATTATTCCTCTTTCCTCTCTCTCTATAAATCTAAATTCCAAATAAATGAATAGGACTGAGTTTAACCTTGTGATAATAATTCGCTGTGGGAAAGATAGGTTTTATTTTGTGATATTTATCTACCTTGGAAGTTTCTTTAATTTTAATGAGGTTATACAAATTTAAGCTAATAATAACTTTATTTTTAATCAATGAAAATAAAACATATATATATATATATATATATGTTTCATTTAATAGATTTCATTTGTACATAAAGCATTTTTTCTGAGTCTGACACTCTTTCAAGAACATGAGCAGGCTGTATGCCTGAGCAACTAAAAACGTGTTTTTCAGGGAGTTTTCAGTGTCTCTGTTCAAAACACTCAATTATTATTTCTCCCTCCTGACTTTCTTCTTTTCTTTATTTCTAAAACACATTTTTTGTCATTCAAGAAATATATACAATGTGCCTATGTGCCTATTTATATTTAAATATGTTGTTGTTGTGGTTTTGATATGAAGTTTTCCCCAAAGACTCATGTGTAGAAGGCCTGGCCTCCAGAGAGGACCAATCTTCAGAGTGGAACTTTGGGGAAACAATTGGATCATGGGAGCTCCAACCTCATCAATGGGTTAGTCCATTGATAGACTCATAATTTGATGGCATTGTTGAGAGGTATTGGAAATTGTAGGATATGAACCTGGTTGGGGAGAGTGGGTCACTGGGTGTAGTCCTAGAAAGGTCTATCATGACCATATCCTTTCTCTCTCTCTCTCTCTCTCTCTCTCTCTCTCTCTCTCCCTCTCTCTCTCCCTCTCTCTTTCCCTGCTTCATGACGGCCATGTGCTGAGCAGCTTTCCTCTGGCACATTCTTCAGCCATGATGTCCTGCCTCATCTCAGGCCCAAAGTAATGGAGCCAGCCCACCCTGGATTGAAACCATGAGCTAAAGTCAATCTTTCCTTCTTTAACTTGCTTTTCACAGCAATGAAAAGCTAACACATATGCTAATTGTACCATAAGCTAATTGTACCTCTGTACCTAACATTTTTATCCATGGAAGTTTAGGAACAAACAGAAAATAATAATGTTCTAGTCCATTCAGGCTGCTATAACACAAATATTATAGGTCAGGTGGCTTTAACTATAAAACATTTATTTCTCACAGTTTTGAAGACTGGAAAGCCCATGGTCTAGGTGCTGGCAAATTTGATGTCTGGTGAGGACCTACTTTCTGATTCATAAAAGGTCATCTTCTTGCTATGTCCTCACAGGCTTAAAAGGCAGCTCCCTGGTGTGTGGTTTATAAAGGCACTAATCTAATTTAAAATAGATCCATCTTATGGGGGGGCAAGATTTCAACAAATGAATTTTGTAGGGACACAAACATTCAGTCTATAGCAAGTGATTAGACTTTTTGTCTGTACTTATGTTAACAGCTGGGGAGAGAAGAAAGATGGGAATGCTCTCTGCTAGCCTAGTGTTGAAAATAAGGAACCTCCTACCCCACCTGTAGAAAGTGAAGTACTGGTGCCTTTCTGGGCTCATAGAAGAGCCAAATTATGAGACATGAGTGTCCATGTTAATACTGTATTTTAAAACAGTTTGCCAATTTTTATTTCTGTATATTGTATGTGTTAGTTGGCTTTTTGCTGCTGTGACCAAAGTACCTGACAAGAACAGCAGAAAGGAGAAAAGATTTTTGTATGTGTGGTGCTGGGGATTGAATTTAGAGGCATTCTACCTCTGAACCATGCCCCCCAGCCCTATTTTTATATTTGGAAACAGGGTCTCACTAAGTTGCTAAAGCTGGTCTCAAACCCATGATCATCCTGCCTCAGCCTTCCAAGTACTAGGATTACAGGCATGTGCCACCAATCTCAGCTTTTAAAAGATTTCTTTTGACTCATGGTTTCAGATAACTCAGTCCATAGTTGTCCAGCATCATTACTCTGGGATTGAGGTTTGACAAAAGGGTATGGTAGAGGAAAGTTGCTCATCTCATGGCAGCCAGGAAGCAGAGAAAGAGAGAGAGAGAAACCCTTCCCGGGCACACTCACAGTGACCGACTTCCTCCAACTATGTCCCACTTTCCAGTCGTCCTTTCAGGCAATGGATTAACCCATTATTCCTTTTGGTGGAGGAATCCACTGATGAGATCAGAGACCTCATAATGCAATCCTTGCCTAAAAGCCCCATCTCTGAACCTCGCTGCAATGGACTATGCTTTCAAACTGAGGTTTTGGGGGACATTCTAGATCCAAACCATAATGATGAAGTTTGTATATTCATGACACAGGAAGTGAGAGTCTAATATCTAGGTGATCAGTTCCAGCAGTCAGACTTACACCATAGGAAGAAAGGCTTGACCTTCTCATCTCTGTGGAAGTCATTCTAATCATTTCCTGTGTACTCTGACCTTCCTAAAATAACATAATTCTAAATTTGTATAAGTAATGAACATTCCCTAGCTATTATTTCACACCAAATTTTATGTAATATTTTACCTACAGCCAAAAATGTCATACTCTTTGAACTTTTACAGAGAAATTACTAATATGTAGCCTCTGACTTATACAAATGATATTGTAAGTTTATTTTCACCCTCAACAATTTGTACCTACAAAAAATATTTCCACATGCTTATTGAACTCTAAGTTTAGGAGTCATAAATCTGGGGTCACTAAATTTGAGGAAAGAGGAATAGATTCTGTGGTCATCCCCCTGATATTTTTCTAACACATTCAACACAGTGCTGTGCTGTGAGTATTCACTAGTTCTCCAAATAAACAATCTCTAGTAATATGTCTAGTGGGGTAGACAGGTATACATAGTTTGAAGATACAAATGAATATCATTGCTTAAATGCCACACAAAAGAAAAAAATAAGCCTACCCCAAAATAACAACAATAATAATAATAATAATAATAATGATAATACCAAGTTTATGTTGAGATTTCTCTGATTAAATCGTAATTAAGATGATATCTTAAACTAACTATTGGTATTTATTGGCAAATGGAGAGTACAAAGGTTGAGAATGATTCATTCGTATTGGAGGGAAGAGCCTATGCAAATGTCCTGATAGGTGAAAGAGGTTGGTGCATTAGAGAAAGCAAACATAGTTCTTTTCAGTTGAACAAGTGAAAGAGTGGTGTGAGCAGAATTTTAATAGAGAAGCAGAAACCAAATAATACAGTCCTGTAAGCCATGTTAGGGAGCTACATTTAAAAAATTCCAATTACTAGAAGTCTTTGGTACTTATAAGGAACTAATAGTATCCAATATGTATATTAAAAATAGCATTCTGGCTGCTATATAGACATTAAATTAAAGGGTGGCACATTTTTTTCTCTTCAGCCAACATAAGAACATTCTCTCTTTGTAAATATGCTACAAGATGAAGGGAAATTGTTTCTTAAACCAAAGGAAATGTGTTTTCTCTCTCTCTCCCTCCCTCCCTCCCTCTCTCTCTCTCTTCCTCTCTCTCTCTCTCTCTCTCTCTCTCTCTCTCTCTATCTCACACACACACACACACACACACACACACACACACACACACACCTTTTGTTCCAGAAATACCATATATATATGGTAGCCAGAGATAAGAACAGTGGTTTTCAACTGAGGCCAATGTTTCCACCCATGGAACATTTGGCAATATCTGAAGATATGTTTGGTCATGGTTATATGGGAGAAAAGAGCTGCTACTGGCTACCAGATTGAGGTCAAAGATGTTGCTAAACATTTTATAATGGGCACTATAGCTCCTCACAACAAAGAATTTTCCAGCCTAAAATGTCAGCCGTTCTGAGGTTGAGAAACCACTGTTAATCATCAGGATCATCTTTCCACTCACTTGCTCATCTGTATGCATTTCCTGGCCATCAAATGACAAGGATGAATTCAAAGTTGAGAATACTTTGGGTCTTTCCATGGTGAGGTAGACATGGATCTAAAATGCAAAGCAATTTTCTGCTTGAATCTGTTATATCGTTCCTGCCAAAATTAAATTCTGATTATCAAAATGGCTAATGGTGAGTTGCAGCATATAATATAAGCAATTCCCAGGTTTGTACGCAACAAGACATCTAAAATAAGCTGGAGCTCCAGCAGCAAGGGGATTCTCAGATTGGCTGCACCCAATTAGATGATGCTTGGCTAGCCTTATGCTGAAGAGAGTGAAATTCTGATGAGATCAGAAAAGGTTTATCATTCAATGAAAAGTGTTTAGACGTGTGTGTGTGTGTGTGTGTGTGTGTGTGTGTGTGTGTGAAATATTTGCAATAAAATATGCATTGTGAACTGCTATTTACCATATGGCCTTTAATCTAAAATATATATTTTTAACCTTGTCCTTAAAAGTACTTTGGTTTCATTTTATAAGTAATAATTTAAAAGGCTATATACTCTGTCTTGTCTCTAGATCACAATCATTTGGAATGCAAATTCCAGTGTAAAATCCACTGCAGTAGCAAAGAAAACAAGCATTATAGCAAAGTAATCATGAGGTTCTGTATAGTGTGTCAAAATGGTATTTCAACTCTTCACAGTGATAACTTGTCAGAAATTATGATTGAACTTTTATTCTAGAAGCAGTTAACAAATCATTTATAAGACTTGAATTGAACAGAGTGATGAGAAAATACACTTAACAACTGAATTCAGAGCCAAACATGTAGTCTATTTATATAGAAAGCATGTTTGGCGGGGAAAAGGCTCACCAGAATAGCAACTTCGACTGGTTGAGAGTTGAAAAGTCTTAAGTATATATCAGAAATCTTTCTTTTTCAGTAAAGAAAGCAATAGTTTCCTCATTTCTGTACTCAGGGAAAAAAATCAATTTTCCATTCAGTTTCTTCACCATGAAGAGACTAAACGAATGCACATTTGAGTTTTGTATGCTATGAGTCAACATTCAATTGAAATAACTGATGAGACTGAAAATACAATAAATGGACTGATTTAAAAAATAATTCATGAGAGATTTTCTTCTCCAAATAACTCTATAACTAAAAATGATAACTGTGATTGTTTGCTACCACTTTGAATTGCTGAATAAAACATGCTTTTCTATCCTAATTAGTCCCTGCCCATTTTTAAAGGCAAATTACAAAAAGTCAAAGTATTAAAAACAAAAGAAAAATCAATTTTATATGTATTTTTATTTATAAATAAGTATTTTAAAGTGGTCAGCGTATAGCATTCCTCAAGGATTTTCATGGGTATAAAGCAAAACAAAACCTAATATAAAAACTTCACTAATTTATAGCAATAGGTTATATAGCCATTTCCTGATTTTTAATCATTTCTTTTTCTGTGAAATGTTTTCACAATATTGGTTTCAGCTCTTTCCTAGCATCTATTTGATAAATGGTTAATTATAGTTATATTGTAATACCCTAACCTTTTTCGTGTCTATTTCATTAGGCTTATTGTTTCTTTGAAGAGTGTGGTCTTTATTTATTTTGTAATCCAAGACCTTTGATTATAGTATGTGACTAATAAATATTGGTTAGCTACATGCCCTGCACTGGCAGCATTTTAATTTTGCCATTCCAAATCCACTTGCTACTTGTTTGTGCAGTGCCATTGTCCCTAAGACATATTTATGGAATGCATCTACAAGATGTCTTGTCCTCTGGCTCATATTTGGACCATGGGAGATGCCAGTAAGAATTTAGAGGACATTTCCTTTGCTCCTCTGCCCTTGGAGCAGGGAGGACCCTGCCAAAGGATCTCTCTCCTGGAGTTTGGTAACCATTCCTCTCCTTGTCCCCTAAGGCCTAGGGGTGGTAATGGTTCCACGCTGTTGCTAACCACCAATGTTTGCATTATCTGTAGCAGGTTGATGAATCTGTCATGTTTTTCCGAGGAAAGTGGAAATTGGAGAACCATGAATATTTGAGAGTGCTGACCAATCTAGAAGGAAGGTACAAATGACTTGGTAAAAATATAATCTTCCATTTCCCCAGTAAGCATTGAGGTGGAGGTTCTACTAGCAGCAGATATTCTTTTTTTTTTTTTTTTTTGGTACTGGGAATGGAACACAGGGGCCTTCTACCTCTGAGCTACATTCCCAGCCCAATTTTATATTGTTTTATTTGGAAACAGGGTCTCACTAAGTTGCTAAGAACCTTACTAAGTTGCTGAGGCTGGCTTCGAACCTGTGATCCTCCTGTCTCAGCCTCCCAAGTACTGGGATTACAAGCGTGAGCCAACACGCCCGGATAGCAGCAGATAGTCAACTCATATTGACAGTAACCCTTAGTTTACAGACCAGTATTGAATTGAATTCTGTTGTTCCTGCATGTACACATAGAAAAGAGAAATTCCAGGTTTATATTTTTATGAACTTTGACAGCTTTTAAGTCTCTGCTTTATTTTCTGATAAAAAAGACAACTGAGAATATAGATAGATAGATATGATGTGCCCAGTGTATACTAAGTTCAGTAACCTAAATTGCATGTGTCTATGCACTCCTTCATGCAAATGACACATGCTTCCCCTAATTACAAAAACTAGACTTGTTTTCTGTGCCCTTGCATATAAGTCTAATGATTTATCAAGAATGTTAATAATAATGATGGTAAATAAGATATACACACAAATAATGTTTCAGATAATAAATACAGGACTATTTTAAGCTGTACCTTCAAAAGAGGAATGACTTTTTGAATAATATATTTTATTTTAGCACTTCTATCAATGTGAAAAGTGGTTGGCACTAAAAGAATTTGATTAATATTGTATAGGTCTCTATTATGCAATAGTTAAAACAGAGATTTGGAATCAACTTGATAAGGATGTCAAACTCTTTGCTTTCCAAATGGGACCTACATAATTCCAAGTCAATTAATTCTCTTCTTCCCACTCATAATTTTCTCATCAAGAGGCTGAGATAAGCATGACTGTATCACAGACACATTATAAGAATTATTTGGTTAATATATGTAAAACACTCAGAGCAGTTACTGGCAAAAATAATTATCTTATACAACAGCAACAATCATTATTGCTATTTGTTTTTTCTGGGTGGTTTCTGCACCTAGGAGAGGATGGCTGATTACCTCTTTCTCCAACTTTGGCGTTTTGCTGGTATAAGGCAGCTTTTCTCAGACTTTCACTCTCCCCATGTTTGAGCAATTTAGGGCTAAGATAAATCCAAGGATATATTTTTAAATCCTCCTGCAGAAACCTCCCTCAAAGTTTCTCTAGGGTCGCAGATTCTAGAAATTTGAATTTTTCCAATTTACCTCTAGTGTCTACATTTTGAGTTTGGAAATATGCATTAAGCCTCAGTATTCTAAAAATTCTAACTAAAGTGACAATAAATTGGGTTTTTAAAGTGTAAAGCAACAGGATGAAAGAAAAAAGGGTAAAGCAACAATGAAATTTTGAAAGATCTAACGTAGATGGATGAGTGGGACCTCACTAATTAGATCAGAGGCTGATTCCCTGTCTCGCAGTGGTGAAAGGCTTAAATTTCCCAATTTATGTTTAAGATTCCTCTAAAGGCTCAGAAATCAGAGGCACCAAGTCCCTCTGGAAGGGATGGTGAGGGGTGGAAAAAATAGTGGATTTGTTAAATGTATGCTTATAAAGTAGACACCAAGATTTCCTTATTGACTGCATAGTCTTGAGAAGTTCAGTCTCTAGAGATGATAAAATAACACTTCTCTGGGCTTCAGCAATTGGACAGTTAAACTGAAAACAATAGGACTAAGTAAATTGGCCCACTCAATATAGTGGCTTCCAAATTCTTTCCCTTATTAATACCCTGAAACACTGGCAACTATATTCTCTAAGAAGAGAATAGTTTTGAAAGCATAAATAATAGTAAAAATATAGTAAAATAATTAGGAATTCATGAATTGTGAATATGTTTGACTGTTTCTATAATAATTCACTTAAATGTAAGTTAATATAATTTAAAATGTTTAATATAAATGCTATTTTTACAACTTGCTCTCAAAACATAAAAATTTAACAATCAACTTTCATAAGCTAGTACTTGATGGTTCCAGTACACCACTGTTTATGTCCAGAGCAACTAAGGGTTTTGTAACCTTCACATTAACCATCTGCTACATTGTCCAAAATATAAACCTTAATTTAATCTCTAAAAACATATCCTGTTATCTAAAGAAAAAAAATTTATTTTTCACACATTGAATTATTTTTGTTCCAATGCTGGAGATCAAATCCAGGACCTAGTGTATGCTGGTCAAGTGCTCTACCACTGAGCTACAATCCCAGATCAGACTTCATTTTTATCCAAAGAGATTGACACCCTGCACTAGAATAAAAAGAAATGTAGAATCACTTTAATTTCAATTATTTTAGTTAGTCCAAGTAACATGTCAAATTAACCAAGCTCAGTGCATTCAATTCACAATACAGAGACTATTTTCTTTAAAGGAAAGCCCCTCTCCTGATACTTGGAAGCTCCTATGTGTGCATTCAGTACTTCAAACAGAATCAGAGTAAATTCCACAACTAAAATGATGTATCATTTCTTTCTTTTATTAAGGTATGTCTCAACTAAATTATTACATTAAATTATCTATTTGAAGTGACTTTCCTTGGCATTGAACTTTTATATTCTCTAAATGTAAAATATTTTCTAAATGTTATCATCATGAAACCTAGAAAATGAAAAGCAAGTTTGTGAATTATACATTTTTAAAAGAAAAATAAGCACTAATTCATAGTGACTTTCTGCCTGGCTGGTAGACAACAATAATATGAAACCTTAAATACCAGACTGTCTGGCTCACAATGGGCTTTGACCACACAAGTGGAGGCCAGGGGTGAGAAACCGTGTCATCAGGACAGATAAAAATAGCCATAAATATAGCTATTGTTTATTGAGTATGTGGTCGAGGCATTATGGCAAGTGCTTTATTTTTCTCGATTAATTCTCCCAGCAGCTATAGGAAACAAATTCATTTCCAAAAATATGATATGAAGATTCATAACACTTAAACAATTGGCCCAAGACCAGAATACTATAAATGGACATGAAAGCAGTTTTCTCTAATCTGACTTCAAAATACATTGACTATCTGGAAACCTATACATATATTTATGTAAAACTCTCCAAAATTATTGCTACATATTACACCAGTTTAAATTGCAGTATTTCTACTCCTATTTATTCCTTTCCAAATATTCTACTTCAGATTAATTTGCTACATACTTGAAATACGCTTAACTTTCACATCATTCACACCACTTGTGATGTCTCCATCCCTAGCTTCTCTCCACACAGTCAATCATGTAATTCTCTGTAAGTTCCCTTCCTCTGGGAAATGATCTTTGATCACCAGAACAACTATAACTTATGGTACCTTTGCACAATCTGCATGCATTAACATAGGTGATCATGAGTTTATTGGTTTTACTTATCAGTGGTTCTTTTCAATAAATAAATCAGAATTTATTATTTTATGTACTTTTATTGGTGCATTGTAGTCTCACATCATAGTGTAGTTCAGATAGATGCACACAACACTTGGTGAGCTTCCCCGAGCTCCCTTCCCACTCCCTCTTCTTCTCCATACATGATATTGAGTTTGGCATTGGTAATTTCACATATGTACATAACATCAATGGAAGAGTATCCTTCATTAATTCGCCTTTCCCCCAACATCACCCTCCCCTAGACCACCTCCGTCTAGCCACTGGGGTTTCTCCTGCATTATCTAAAGCCCCTCTTGTATCCTCATTACTCACTAGCTTCCACATAGGAGAGAAAACACATGACCCTTCACTTTCTGTGACTGGCTAATCTCACTTAACATAATGTTCTCCAGATCCATCCATTTTCCTATAAATGACATAATTTTGTTCTTCTTTTTTGCTGAGTAGTGGTTCTTAAAGTGTGACACCTGAACACGCAGCATCAGTTGTACCTGGCTACTTATTGGAAATTTAAATCCTTAGATCACATTCCATCTTGCTAAATCAGAAACTTTTGGGGTGAGGCTCACCAAAGTGAGTATTAATAAGCCCTCCCAGTGATTCTTCTGCATAACAAAGTATAAGAGCCACTATATTATATAAGGAAGTTATTCTATCCTGCCTATATAATATATAAATAGACATAGTATACATGCTATGCTGTTATATTCTTAGGTTAATAATCTGTTATGATTAAACTGGTAGATGCATCCCAGTAGTAGGAAAAAGACCTTCCCTTGAAGGACAGAACTGTCCAGAGTGGGACATCCTAGGAAGTTGCCAATTCTGGGACAGGAAAGGAGACTAGCAAGGTAGATCGGAAAAAGCATGAAGTTTCTTAGAATACTGGTCCTAACTAGCCAGATACCAAAGCCTCAGAAGCAATGCCCTCTGTCTGCCTCACTGAAACAGGCCAAAACCTAGTCACCAAGCCACTCACTGGTTCCCTAACCTGACCAAATTTCAAAATCTCCTCTCACTTTATTATAATAAAAATTTATTACACCTAGGAGATTCAAACTGATAAGACCTGCATCTAGCTTTCCATGTGCGTTGGGTGATTTCTATGTGATTTAAAAACCACGGACAGAGTTGGGACATTGAGCTACATAAACCACCACATGAAATGCTACAACCAAAATGATAACTTATCATTTATATCTATTAGGTCATTCCTGAGCCTTCGGTGGTGGCTCACTTAGAAAGAATAATGTGGTTTGGCCTAGGATCAAGGGAGATGGGAGTTTCCATGCTGAGGGCAACCCTGTCAGTTACCATGGTGATTAGGAAGCGCACTACCTGAGGCCGAAAGATCTCAAAACAGTGAAAAAATTGACTAAGGGTGTTGAATGGCTCTTACAAAAGGTAGAAATACAGCCTTTCTCCCTTTAACAATTCATGAGTTTCTCAATGGCAGAAACTCTACTTTTATATTGTTATTATTTATCGTTGTTTTAAACTCCAACTTCTGTTACTTAGCAAAATCTTTTATACCGCAGAGACAGACATGAGAACGAACACATATTTGGCTTATTATGTGTGGACACTTTGTTTTATGCTTTAAATGTACCATTTTTACTTATTCCTGAAAAGTCCTCTCTTAACTCCATTCCATGAAAAGAGAACTGAAGTTCTGAGAAGCCATAATAATAAATCAGCTATGCAGCAAAAATAAGTTTTTAAATCTTGCACTCTGTGATTTAACCACTGTGACCTATGCTTTCTCCACGATACTTAAATAATATTTATGGGTTTATTAAAAGTTATTGATATTTAAGTGATGATCCTGAGAGATTAATAGAAAAAACAATGACATAGTACAAAATGTACTATCATACCCTTCTAAGAAATTTGCTTTCGACTACAATATAGCTATAAGCCCAATAAAGCCTCTCTTTCCTCATCACTCTCCTTACCAGTTCCCATATACATGGGTATTATTGGGATTGGTGGTGAATTAACAATTAAATAAATAACTACCCTGTGCAAAATAAAAGAGCATTTTCTGTTTTACATATCACTGTCTGTGAAGGTGATCCTGTGCAGTATCATGCTCCTGTCAAAGACCCAGGCAACTTGCATGGTCTCCAAAGGTAGGATATTCCCTATCATGCAACATGGTCCCAGCTCCAGGCAATTTTTTAGGGAAATGGAGAAAAAATGAGAATAAAGGAAGCCTGTAGTATAGCATTTTCTAACATCCCTTTTTTCCTGAATTTAGTCGTATGACTATGTTTGGATTCAAGAAAGGCCAGAAAATGATGTCTTCCTTCTATTATGGTTTTATTTCGAACTTAAATACTGATAATGAAAGAAAGGGTAAATGGATATTAGGGATTATCATTAGTATATACCATACATTCCAAATGCCATTAGGTAAAAAACAATAATCAAAAACAAAACCTTTCTCAGAATGCTAAATGTCAATATTGGTATCATCCCCTTCAAATTCTCTTTTTTAACTCTGGTTAAAACAATAAAACTAAGATTGCAAACAAATAAATAAATAACCTGAGGCTGCACCTAATAGAGACAACTCAATGAACATACAGCAAAGGTTTCTGCACAGACCAAAAGCCTGTAATTAAATTAACTATATATTCATACAGTTTTGGTTTTCCCTTTACTACATTCAAAGCCTAAGCACTAAAATAAAAATTGGTAAATTGTCTGAATTTTTGCATGAATGCATATTGTTTTTATAATAAAAATAATTATTGGAAGTTTAATGTTCGAAAATAATATTGGGAATTTTATACAGTTTAGGAATCTTGAGTCAGAATAAAGCATATGACCTTCATGGGAACTTGGCACACTCCTAAGAATAACATGGTGCTATTTCTTTGCACGTGTTAAGCACAGCTTTTGGCACTATTATGATTAAGTATTACCACAATACATGATGTAACACTACTCTTCAAGAGAGAAGAAAAGAGGGAAATTCTCTGTGCCTTTTGGGACACTGTTAACAGGAGAGCAAACTTTAGAACATTCCAGACCACATGTACAAGCATTTGTTGGCTAAGGGAAAAGACAAATGATCAGAATGAGACGAGGGGAGGAAATGCAACATTTTCCAAAGCTCATTACATGGAATAAGATTGTGCCATGGGCAAGCAAAAAAGAAAAAAATATAAAATTATGGGTAAAACAAATAATAAAATACAAATATCCTCCATGTAGGAAGCATTTTATAACCTTAACTATTTAGACCAGTATTGTCTTTTAGCATGAGTGTATCAATGAAGCATTTTGCAAATTATTTTGAGTGTAGAACACACTTTCTAAGAATAACTAGTAGAATTAGCTTTATTTTTTCCGTCCTCCTCATTCTTCATCTCCTCCTCCTCCTCCTTCTTTGGTATTGGGTATTGAACCCAGTGGTGTTCTACTTCTGAGCTATATCCCCAGTCCTTTTTATTTTGAATCAGGGTCTTGCTAGGTTGTTGAGAGCCTTGCTGTGTTGCTGAGGCTGGTCTCTAACTTGCAATCCTTCTGTCTCAGCCTCCCAAGTACTGGAATTGCAGGAGTACACCCCAAGCCAGGTTGTAGAATTAGCATTTGGTGGGACATCTTTTCAGAAAACATTAACTTAGGGACTTCACATGTCAATTTGAATTTCACATGTCAATTTGAATTTCTACTGAATTTCCCTTCTCTCAAGGTAGAATTCCACCGTTTGCTCCTCGAAATGTCCTTCTCCAAGCACATTCTACTGAGACCCTCTTTTATATGTTTCTTATATGTAATTATAAGAATGTAAATATATGTGTATATATGTAAAGAGATGGTGTAACCATCTCTTCTTTCTTAACCCCTGGTCATTTGCCACTTAGTATTTTCCTGAAAAAAAAACTGTTAACACTATATTCAATACCTGAATATATTTCTTTCCTGTATAAAGTTATGTACCACAAAAGTTCTAATCTGAATATAGAAGGGTATAAAGTGAAAGTCATCCAGATCCAATCTGGAATTTGAAGATGTGTCCTGACTTGAAGCTGAGAAGTGAGCTAGATATCGCTGACAGAGAATTTGCAGAACAGAGTACTGTTTCTCGTGCTTGTTGCAAGCACAATGCTAATGTTAGAAGCATTTGATGTTAAAAGCAGAATTAGGAAGTGTAAGAGAAAGTCAATTATGAGGGGTTTGGGGTGTGTGTGTATGTGTGTGAGTGTGTGTGTGTGTGAGTGTGTGTTTGTGCTCATTGGCATAGTTCCTTTTTCTAATCTTCTATAATAAGGATAATGTTTTCTGATTATTAATCATTCCTGAATACTTACCATAAAAGAATCGATAGCATAATCTTGTAGTGAAGCATTGCAGAATTAATTCTATTGATAATATGTGTGCTGTGATTAATTTGAATTGAAGAATAACAGAAAATGCATTTATAAAGTCAAGTTATGTGACAAAATACCCTAGATTATCTATTCTATTTTTAAATATCCTGGTTTGCAAAACAGTAATTAAGTGATGGATATGGAGCAAATGTCATGTTAAATGTTATGGAAAGAAATTGAGAAGCCACAACAGATGCCCACAGAGACACCTTAAATTAGCATGTGTGGAGTGCTGAGGGGAGATAGCCAGGTACAAAGCTAAATGTAAAAAAAAATAAAAAAAGTGATAAGATGGATATGCTGACATAGTGGTGACCTGAACAAAGTGTTACTGAGGTGAAGTGATAGTAGGGAAAATAATTAATTTTGCTAAGTCAAGGAAGTAAATCTGGAAGATTCTACAAAGATGGCAACATCTGAGCTATGACAAAGTAAAGCTAAATATGTACTCTCTGAGGAAGAGGTAAGAAGAAACTGTGTAAGACACGAAGGGATAAATGTGAATGAAATATCAGAAAAGAGCAGGTAGAGCAGTTTAACAAAAGATTGAAACAGAGTAAGTCCTCTGTATTCCCCTCTGAAACAAATGGATGTGTGTTAAAGGAAGACAAAATTGAGATGGGAGGTGGTGGATAGAGGAAGGAGGATGGCTGGTAGAGGAAAACAGACAGCTACAATTCCAAATGTGAAGGATTTCACTTTCCATGAATTGTAAAATTTACTCTAACATCTAAAGTTAATGGCACATTCATATTAACAAAAAACAAAGAAGAAAAGAAAAAAGAAAGAATGAGAGAGAGAATCTAGAAACTGATCTTACACTTACATAAGAACCTTAAAGAATCTAGAACCTGATCTTATACTTACATAAAAAGCAACTCAAATGGATTACAGGCCTAAATGTGAAACATAAAATTATAAAAACTTCTAGAAGTAAACATAAGAGAAATCTATGGGGGCTTTGGTTTGGTGATTTTTTTTAGATATAATACCAAAAGCATGATCTACTGAAGGGTGGATTTTATTAAAATGAGAAATATCTTCTCTTTGAAAGACATTGTTAAGAAAATAAAAAGACAAGACATAACCTGGGAGAGGAAAAATTTTCAAAGCATTTTGTGAAAAATAACTTGTATCCCAAAAGAAAAATACTTAAAATTCAACATTATGAAAACAAATAAGCCAAATTAAATAATTCAAGTCATCTGAACACACACTTCATTAAGGAAGATATACAGATGGCAAACAAAAGTTCGTTTTTTTTCCCTTCCCTAAACCTAGGCAATACTATAGAAATGATTACCAAAGGAATGTCAGTAACAGCAGTAGTTACCTAAAAAACTAAGGAAGAGTAACCCTTCTCTCTGGCAAGAGGATCTGTAATTCAAAATGCATGAGGCAGATTCCTCATGCTGTTTACTCCCCATTCTTGCACTAAAGTAACAGAAAGAGCCCAGCAGAGCAAGGTAACACAGGGCATACACTAAAATGGAATGCTAAATAAAATATATTTAAATAGGATGAAATATGAAAAGGAAAACCAGAGGAACAAAATAAGTGTAGCAGAAAACAAAACAAACAATAGAATGTTAAGAGTAAGTGAAACACATCAAAAATTACAATAAGAGCAAATGATCTAAATATACCCATTAAAAGATGGGGATAGTTCAAGTGAACTGAAAAAACCTCAGGGATATATTGTTTACAAGAATCTACTGAGAATAGAATGATATAGATATGTTGAACATGAAAAGTTGAAAACTGATGTAGCACATAAACACAAATTAAGAGAAAGCTGGGATAATTCCATTACTATCAAAGCAGACTGCAGAGCAATGGAAATGGCCATGTGTAAAGGGGCCTACTGCATAATAATGGAATGATCATTTCACCATGAGTAGGTGACAATCTAAATACACGTGCACTTGAAAATCCAGCTTTAAAGTATATGCAGCAATATTGGTAACACTGAAAGAAGAATTGGAAAAATTCATAATTATATTTGGAAACTTTACCTCTCTATCTAATAATCAATACAACAAGTAGCCAGAAATCAGGAAAAATATGGGGAAGTGAATAAAATATCACCATTAACCAGTTGGATCTCAAATAACTTTTATAAACATTTCAACCAATAACAGAAGAATACATATTTTCCTCAATTGTACATTTAAAAAAGAACAAAAAACAGCAAAATATACCATACCTCCATCATAAATAAGCTTTCATAAACAAAATAAGTAAAAATATAAAGTATGTTCTCTGATACCAAATGAATTAAAATTAATAATAGAAAAAATAGTATGTTCTCTAATCACAAAGGATTTAAAAGCAAAGCAATGATAATAATTAGAACTTGAGAACTAAACATAAATTTAAATAATCTATAGTTCATTGAAAAATCTCTTTCAAGCACAGAAAAAGAGGGTATGCTTCATAAATAAACCAATGCCCAAACGGAACTTAGTTTGTACAGGAAAAGAGAAAACTAAAGAAAAATACTCATTATGAACATAGATATAAAAAACCTCAACAAAATAATAAAATGTTTTAATACACATTCAATTTAAAATCTAGTCTATATTAAATTTATTGTGTATGTTGTGGCTACAATACTTTGGGCTTATCAACACAGGTTCAGGAACTGGTCATTCTGGCTTCTCCACCAAATATCTTATGATTTGATCAAGTTACTTACCTCTATCTAACTCAGTTTCTTCATCCGTAAAATGAGGATTACAATATCTACCTCTCAGGGTAATTGCCATTTACCCCTTAAGTGGGTAAAAAAAATATATCATTGCCATTTACCACTTAAGTGGGTAAAAAATATTTAAATATATAAATATATAAAACTGTACCTGGCACATATTAAACATGCTGTAAGTTATTATTATTACTCATGTTCATAACTTAAAAAATCCACACACCATATCAGAAAATCACATTCTTGACACTCACTGGCATTTCTCTTAAAGTTTAGTTACCAGTACATTTCATGAATATTAAACTATATTTATTACAGTCACATTCATGGTAAATTAGCCTGCATCCAAAATATCAAATGAAAATATACATATATATTACAGTTGTAATATATATATGTATACATATTACAGTTGAAATATATATGAAATATATATTATCAATTATAAAAGGAAAATATAAAACAAAATATTGCATATGAAAAGTAAGGATCTCCAAGCTGATTATTACAAACTGATTTCATCAATTTGCTCACAAATGATCCACCTGCTCTTCTTCCAACACATTTCTATCTAATGGAGCAATAGGATCATGATTAATGGAATATCTTGCAAACAATACACTTATAAAATAGGTAAAAGCATATATAAGATTTAAACAGAAATGTAAGAACCATAATAGTGTCACAGCAATATATTTTTAAAACTTTCAAATGGTAGAATAGAGGTTCTATTTCTTATAGAAGAGTACCAGTAGCATAAAGCATGGTAAGCCACACAATCTTATGAAGCAGCTGCACATTGATGGACAGAAATCCAAATGAAGACATTTCTTCTATTTCATTCAGCAATTATGCTGTTTTGGAAGAAATTGATAAGAAGGGAAAAGATATTTGAAAATTAATTGTGTATCAATCAACTACAGTCAAGTAAATTTTAAATGTAAATGGGAGAAACTTCCTGGTTAATACTAATGTATTCCTGTTTGTATAAAATTACTAAAAATGGATCCAAAAGTTTTGCCTACTTTTAAGAACCTAAAAATAAATTGTCTTTAATACTAATGCAGTTTAATATTTTGTACATATATTTGTATATTTTCTCTGAATTATCTTCTGTGATTGTTTCCCATTCTTTTATCAGAATTTGTTTTCTTAAAATCTATTTTATAAGTAGTATTACAGATATATCAATTGGCCTTTGTTATATAAATGACTACCAAACATATCACACATTTTTAATAATACTTTCACTGTATTTATTCTTAGGAACTCCTCTCCTATGTTTGCAAATATTTCATATTTTTCTAGTTTTTCATTGACAATTTTATGTTACTGAAAAATACAAGGTATTGATAGCCCCATTTACTCCTTAACTATGAATATTATGTTCTAAATCATTTTATATATGGTTTGCTTTTTTATTTATTTTACCCAGTGATCACTGATCTTTGTCCCAATAATTGTGAGTTAATTATTGTGCTTTATGGTAAATATTTAGTATCTAAAAATCCATGTTTCTTCCATCATTAATCTTTCTTTGAAATAACTACTATTATTCTTTCAATATTTCATTTCAATGACATAATCATAGGTAATTTTATAAACCACCTAAAGGATTTCATAAGATTATAATACATTTCTATATGAATTTAAGATGCATATGCATATGTGTATGCTTTCCAGGTATTCTTGTCACTGGCTATTCCAAGCACACATTGTGAATATTCATTGATCCATTAAGCCCATGAATAGGTAAACATAGTAAACGTTCATTGACTCAACTATCTGATGGTTATGTAAAAATACTACCAGTATGACAATATACAGATAAATGATTTGGATCCTGGAAAAGTTGAGATACTAAGTCTCAAATCAGTAAGAAGTAGTGTTTGTATTTTCAAAAACAAGTTGAACAAAAATTTTGCTGGACTGGAAATTACTACTAAATATACAAGAATAAATAGAAGCTCAACAGAGAAAGGAACCAAAATAATATACTTAAATGATCAATCTAAAGATTCAGAGGATAACATTGAAGTCTATGCGTGGCTCTCATGCATAGGTAGGTGGATCTTTCCTCCAAATGAAAAAGAAAGTTTGTTATTCCAAACTCATTCTTCCAAATGCAGGCATAATTACTAACAGAGACTTGGAACCAGTGTGCCCCATATCATCTTCATCCCCTCCTGTTATCATCCTTCTATGATAATAAGAGGACTGATTAAAAGGTGACATGGGACCAGTGGTTTCAGCATAAATGGAACACATCATTCCGTAGATAGTCAAAGTCTCCCTCAAGATTTTAATAAAGAGGTAATATATCAAGATCCTTTTTTTTTTACCCCTACATGGGAGCCCACAGGGAAGAGAAGAAATTCCTCAACTTATGGAAATGAGCAGCAGTTTTGTCTATGAAGTGAAGGTTAGTCGTGTTGCATCAAATCTGTCAGTTTTCTTCACAGACACCCACTAATGGCCCCAAGGCAGCATATTAAAACAGGAAAGTGGTCCAGCAATGGTTAATGAGACTATGATTTTCCTCATGGGAAATACCCTTCTGAACTAGAAAACAGGCAAAATTAGTCCATTAACTCTCCTTTGAGAGGGGTATGCTTTTGTGGCTTTATATAAACAGCAACGCAGAGTTGGCAAGAACTAAAATAAAAAGTCTCAGGCTTTAAAACTTACCCATTTGGTAATCATTTTAATGATTGCCTAGTAAGTAAAAAGACTGAACACAAAAGCATACATCCCTGAGAGATTAGCGTAAAGCCCAAATTGTATGGACACTGAGCAACTTACCCAGAAGCAAAGATGTAGGAGTTGTTTGCCTTCTGTGGTTCCTCTGCATTCATTAAAGGCACAGATACAGACCCACCAACATCTTTGCCCTGCAGGCATGTTTGGGAGCAGATTTGAATTTTGGATGTTTTGCTCTTAAGTTGCTTGCATTGGAATGTTAACCATTATTTTCTTAGGATGAGAGAAAACACATTGTTTAAAGAACTGAAGGCAACAGGTTCCATACAGGAAGCAGCTCAATTGACATCAGTGTGAATGATACCTTGTTAAAGAAAAGGGCCCCTTAAGCCGGGCTTGGTGGCATATGCCTGTAATTCCAGTACTTGGGAGGCTGAGACAGGAGGATCACAGGTTCCCGGCCAGCCTCAGCTACTTAGTGAGGTCCTGCGCAACTTAGTGAGACCCGATTTCAAAATAAAGAATAAAAAATAGGGCTGGGAGTGTAGCTTGAAGGTAGAATGCCTCTGGGCTCAATCCCCAGTACCGAAAAGAAAAAGAAAAAGAAAAAGAAAAGAAAAGAAAAAAGAAAAGAAAAGAAAAGAAAAGAGCCCCTTAGGTGTGAAGTGTAAAGCTTTTCTTGCTCTCCTTGTCCCCAGCAAGATGTTTTCTGAAAAACAAGGAGAAATCAGAAAGCTGATTTTTTCCCACTTACCAAATAAAGTAGAACTTGAAGTTTCTTGATCAAACTTAAGAATAGAGTTATGCATACGGAAATATGGGAAGAAGGGAATGTGTGAACATTGTGGAAACAGAAAGCAGCCTAGCAAAAACTTGAAATCTAGAACTGATTATTAAGATGGCTTTAAACTTTAGACAGGCTTTTTCCTGACTCTAGACTCCTGATTTCCCTTTTCTTACAGTACTGACTTCAGAAAACTTGTCATTATACATTTGTTCTTTATATATTTTTGTCTATCACTGAGATATAAGTTTTCAAGCCTATTGCCAGTTGTATTAGGCAAGGTTCTCTAGAGAGGCAGAACCAACAAGATTAGATATAGACATAGATATAAATATTTATAGACAGATGATAGATGATAGATAGATAGATGATAGATAGATAGATAGATAGATAGATAGATAGATAGATAGATGATAGATAGATGATAGATTTTAAGAAGAGATTTATCAGGAGAATTGGCTCATGTGATTATGGAGGCTAATAAACCACATAATAGGTCATTTATAAGCTGCAGACCCAGGGAAACCAGTGGCCTGGCTTAGTCCAAGTCCAGAGGCCGCAGAACCAGAGAAATTGATGGTGTGGCTATTTAGAGGCCAAAGGCTTGAAAAACAGAAATTCTGATATCAAAGGGCAGGAGAAGATTGATGCCATCAGTAGTGGAAGAATTTGTCTTTCCTTTGTCTTTCTGTTCAATCTGGATCCTCATCTAATCAATGGTACCTATCCACAATGGGTGAAGGTAGATCTTCCTTGGTCTACTGATTGATGAGTCAATTTCTTATAGAAATGCCACAGAAACACCTTACAAATATACCAAGAAATACTGTTTACCAGCTCTCTGAATATCCCTTAATCCGGTCAAGTTGACACCTAAAATTAAGCATCACACCAGTTTTAAAACTAGGAAAGTTATTCTTAAGGACCAGGGAACCATTTATTTGAAATGTAATCATTAAAAAAGATAGTGCTCCCAGCTAGCTATGGTGGCACATGCCTATAACCCCGGTACTTGGGAGGCTGAGACAGGAGGATTACAGGAACCAAACCAGCCTCAACAACTTAGCAAGTCCCTGTTTCAAAATTTTTTTAAAAAGAGGGGATGGGGCTGGAGATGTAGCTTGGAGGTAGAGTGCTCCTGGGTTCAATCTCCAGGATCCCCCACCCCGAAAAAAGAAACATAGTGCTGCCATCTTCCAGACACTGTGGGAGGGTAGGAGCCTAACTTGTATAAGCACCAACTAGCCAATTAGAAAACACAGGAAGTCTGACTGCATTGACCAATATCCCTCAGAAAGTCCTCCAGTACTTTCCATTGGCTCATGATAACATTTAAAAACTCTACCACTTTCAGGCTCTGGAAACCAACATTCTAATCTCTGCTTCTATGACTGTAGGATCATGCAGTATTTGTATTTCTGTGATTGATTTACTTCACTTCACATAATGCCTCATGGTGCATCCATGTTGTTGAAATGTTAGGTTTTCATTCTTTAAGGCTGAATAATATTATATTGTATGTATGTACCACCTCTCTCTAGCCATTCATCTATCAATGGACACTTGGTATGTTTTCAAATGTTGACTATTGTGTTTAACGCTGCAGTGAATTTGGAATCACAGATATCTCTTCAGCATATTTATAGCATTTATTTCAGATAAATACTTTCAGTTGGAGATACTAGATCATCTGGTAGTTCTAATTTTAATTTTTAAAAGAACCTCCATACTGTTTTCCATCATGGCTCTACCAATTTATATTCTTACCAACAATATACAAGTGTTCTGATTTCTCTACATTCTATTCAAAACTTGTCTATTTTTTATCATAGCCATCCTAATAGGTTTGAGGTGATATTATGATATTATGCTTTTGATTTTGCATTTCCCTAAAGATGAGTAATATCAAGAACCTTTTCAGAAACCTGCTAACCATTTGCAAGCATTTGCATGTCTTCTTTGGAAATGTTTCTCCAACTCCATTGCCTTTTTTTTTTTTGCTATTGAATTGTATTTTATATATTAACCCTTTATCAGATAAATGGTTTAAAAATATTTCCTACCATTGGTAGGCTGCCTTTTCACTCTGTTGTTTCCTTTGTTGTGAAGAAGCTTTTTAATTTGATGTCGTCCCACTTACCTATTTTTACTTTGGTTGCCTGTACTTTAGTGTCGGATCAATGAAATCATTGCCCAGAACAATGTCAAGAAGCTTTTCTATGTTTACTGTTAAAAGCTTTACAGTTTGGGGTGTTATGTATTCAATTCATTTTTAGTTGATTTTTGTGTATTATATAAGACACAGGTACAACTTTATATGAATATCCAGTTTTCCCAATACCATTTGTTGAAGAGTCTAGACTTTTCCCATTGTATATTCTTGGCACCCATGTCAAAGATCAGCTGAACTTAATCATGTGCATTTATTTCTGGGCTCAGTGTTCTGTTTCATGATCTACATGTTTATTTTTATGCTAGTGTGGTACTGTTTTAATTACTGTAATATATTTGGAAATCAGGAAGTGTAATGGTTCCAGCTTGTTCTTTCTCAAGAGTGCTGTGGTTATTCTGGGTTGGGGGCGGTTATGGAGAGTTGTTGCTCAATGGATACAAAATTTCAGTTATTCTAGATTTTCAGTTATGCAAGAATAAGTTCTAGAGATATGCTCCATGATATAATGCCTGTATTTAATATGGAATTGTGCACTTAAATTGTTTTCCAAAGGACATATCTCATATAAAGTGTTCTTACCATTAAAAAGAAGGAGAAGATGGAAGAGGAGGAAGGTGAAGATGAAAATAAACATGAAGGAATGCAAGAAAACTTTTATAGGTGACGGATATCTTTGTTACTTTAATTGTGGTAACGAGATCATATACTCAAACTATTAAAATTATATGCATTAAAAATGTACAAAATTTTTCATGTCTCAATTATACCTCAATATATTTGTTTTAAGAATCAAACTCTTCTCCCTTCTATCTAGATGAGTTTAGTCCTATTGCAAAAGTTTCCAGTAAAGCCTCCCTCATCTGCATGCTATCCAGTCTGTACTCTTTATGGGGAAATTTTTCTTTGATACTTAGGAGAAAATAAACCAATTAGAAATTTCTGGTAGTGGTACAACCTGAACAAAAATGTGTACTATTATATTTGGTGGTAAATGTATTATGTGCCATTCTGGATTGGAGATAGTCCCAAGACCACCTGCAATGATGGTTTCTTTGGAAGACTGGAAGTGGGGAGGTGGTGAATTGGGATGTACTTGGTAGAAGGAGATCTGATATTGTGGGAGAAAAGAATGAAGTATGACCTACATCTGGAGAATATGTGTCTTCCCCTGAATATTTTCAGAATTCTTAGAAGGGGAAGCAAAAGAGTATGAGATTGAAGATAAATTCATATTTATAAAAGAGAGAAGATGACTCCATAAATTAGAATGACTTAGAGATACTCTGTTAGCAAACATTCGAATACTCTTATTTTCACAAAACTTCTGCCTCCAGTTATTTATTATAGCATCTGTGTGTCGTTGCTAGGGAGTATTCTTTGCCTTTAATAAAGTCTGTAAAATACTTATCAGGAGCTATTTGCTAATTTTTAACTAAAGACTTTTTAAATATGTACCTGATACTGGAAATGTCTCTTTCTATTTTTGTCTCTTGCATTAGTATACCAAATTCTGCCTGGCAAATGGGGTATTTTTATATTACCTACTCAAATAGGAAAAATAATTTCCAGGTTAGAATCTGAATTAAAGTGGTTCACCTTCTTGGGCAGAAACCAAGACTCTGTAGCCCTTCCTGTGTGGCTTCATTAAACATCCACAATCTCCACTGTAGCCTGAACAGCTCATGGGTCTTTATTATTTGTCTATTTCCCAAGTGTTGTGAAAATATTAGTAATAAATTTGACAGTAAAATCAAAATATAATATCAGACAAGAAAACAGCTATCAAACCTTTGAAAAAAGAGAGACTATTTCACTACAGGGAATGCATACTTTGGAAAAAAAATGATCAATGTTTTTGTAATATTCAACAGAATGTATGGGTTTTAATTCTGAATTTGTACTGTGTGATATGCCAGTATAGACAATGAAATAATTAACCTGGCTGATATCTAAACTTCCTTCCAAGTCTAAGTTTCTTTCCTCACTACCTGTCTTTTTTCCATCCTTCCTCCCTTCTTCCCTTCTCCCTCCTTCCATCCCTCCTTTCTTCTCTTCCCCTCCTCCTTCTTTCTACCTTCTCTAACTCTCTTTATTTATGGATTTCAATGATAAGTGCAACATTTCCATACCTCAAACAATTTATTGATGATAATACATGAAAAACATTGTAAGCTTCATATCAGCCCTGCAAAACAGTTAGAATACTCTAGAGCAGGAGCATTAACTTGACCTCTTCATAGCAGTTGTACATTATTCCCTAGTGAAAATTATATTTCCAGCTGGCAGAGGCAAATAGATTATTTTCAATATACAGAATTAATTCAGGGCAATTACTATGATTAATGTTTTTAAAATAAAGTTTTGAGGTTTCCCCAATGAATGAAACTGAAATGTTTATCTTATAATAATGCTGTGGCATTGTATTAATATGAAGTGGAACAAAAAAACTAGAAAAGCCAAACCATAATAAGTCTGAACACCAAAAAATTTGCTTTTAAACATCATTACCTCACTACTATATAATTTCCTAACTTGAAATGTAGACTGTTTATTTGAGAATTCCAATTGATATATGATTTCCTGAGGATTAAATTCTATTTCCCGAAATTAGAACTATGTGAAGGGGGGGGGTGAATCTCAGTTCCACTACAAAAAGGCAGAGTTACAGATCAAGGCAATTAAAACATCATTGTACAATAAGATATATAAATGACACTGTGTGATACTTACAAATACTAAAGTGTAATGGGCATTTGGCATTCCTTTCTATGTAGAATTTACTGTTAATAAAAATAGTATTAAAAAAGTTTGTAATACAATGGTTAAGAACTTTGGTTCTGGAGTCAAGATGTTTGAACTTACACACAAGTTCATCTCTGTGGACTTTGCAAATTATTTAACCTCTCCAAACACGAATTCCTGACTGTGCACAAAGAGTTTCCAAGGGCATGAATGACAGGGGTGATTTAAATTGAGTCAATTTGGAGAACCTCAAATATGTGATATTTTCCAAAAACAACCTTCCTGGGAATGGACTTCCAGTCAAGGTGTCAGGAAGGATCAGTTTTCTCACCTCCTCTGTTACAAAGACCCTTCTCCTATTTGACAAACTAAGGGAAAATTCTCATCCAATCCAAATCCTTTTATGGCAGATTGCCTTGGGGTTAAAAAAAATCTGAGGTGCTAAAATAAATGGATAATTCAAATTATTTTTTGGTAAAGCCCCTTTAAATAAATTTCTATAAATCCATTCTTGAGTTTTTTGGTATTATATTTTTACGAAGTGTGAATGTGACAGTAAAAATGGAATATTCTGTGTTTTGTTATGTTGGAAATTCCAAAATCATCTCTATTATAGGATAGGAAGGTAGGGATGAAGAAAATTTCCATTTTGCAATCTTGCTGTTTCCATATTTTGATTACTGTCAAAGATTATATTGCTTCTGAGGTAGAACTCCACAAGAGCAAAGCGGAAGAGCATCATTAAGAAACACTGGCCAGGCGTGGTGGCGCACCCTTGTAATCCCAGTATTTTGGGAGGTGGAGACCGGAGGATCCGGGTTCGCGGCCAGCCTCTGCTCTCTCGCTCTCTCTCCCTCTCTCTGTCTCTCTCTCTCTCTCTCTCTCTCTACTTAGTGAGGCCCTCTGCAACTTCGTGAGACCTGGTTTCAAAATAAAGTATAGCCGGGCGTGGTGGC
>PVJS01013686.1:22500-41671 GCA_004027185.1 Glis glis | reverse complement strand
TTTGTGTTAGTTTTCTGTCACTGTAACAAATGCCTGAGATAATCAACTTATAATGAAGAAAGGTTTCAGGGATTTCAGTCCATGTTCACTTGGCTCAGGTACTCTTAGGCCTGTGGTGAGGCAGAACATCATGGTGGGGAGTATGTGGCAGAGCAAAACCTCACCACAGCACCCCACTTATGCATCAGTTCAAAGAAAGAAGGAAAGAGACTTGGGTTTAAAAATTGATAAATAGGAATTGTTTGAAGTTTGGGGCACATCTTTCCACAGAGAGGGTGTCATCCTTGATGGATAAAGTTCCTGTGATGGTCCCCAAAGCTTTGTGGTCCCAAGGTAGCTGATTCATAAAATCCTACTTGCATGGTTTCTGAGCACAGGAGAATCTGGTCATGGGTGGAGCAAGGAGGATCAGTCAGTCATACTGTGCTTATTAACCTAGAACTTGCCTTTACCCTCAACATGTCATTGAGTTCTTTCAGTGTAAACATTTTCCTAGCCAGGCGTGGTGGCGCACACCTGTAATCTCAGTGCTTGGCTGAGACAGGAGGATCACAGGTTTGCAACCAGCCTTAGCAACTTAGTGAGGCCCTCTGCAACTTAGTGAGACCCTGTTTCAAAACAAAGAATAAAATAGGGCTGGGGGTGTGGCTCAGAGGTAAAATGCCTCTGGGTTCAATCCCCCATACCAAAAAAAAAATCTTCTTAATATTGTTTCCTTTTTTCTTGGAAGGAGGCTAGATATCAAAACATGAGGAATAAAACAGGCAGCGCTGCCAAGCTTATATTTCATTCAGTCTTCAGGTATTTCCATGCAGACCAGTCTTTATTCTCTGCTGTTTCACATTCTGTTGGCCTCCGTACTCCATGTTGCCTAATAAACGCTAGTACTTCACTTCATTTCTTTGATCCCTTTGCCAGTCAAGACCAGGAACTCCAAGCATATTGGAGTCGATGGAATTGGCAGTATATTCTCAGTGGCTTGGCTACTGGACAAAAATCTCAAAAACATCATCTATAAGCACTATTTCATGGAAGTAGAGTCTGCTGGCAAATTGTTCCGACCTCCAAGCCACTTTCCTTGACATCATGGCCGTGCACTTGGTCCCACCCTTGCGGCTTGTAGACTTGACATTATTGGATTTCTCACAGTGACGTGCCAGGATCTAGGGCAATGCACACTGTCTTGGGGATGTAAAGTGTCCAGTGAGTTGCTGACGCATTGAGCAGGAGAGCAGGTCCGTGACAGGACAGCATGCCAATTATATATGGGAGAGTAAGTGACTGTTTATCTCAGTAAGAAAATGAACATGCAAAACATTTCTCAGGTTAACTGGTGTACCTTACATAGCTTTCCTGTCTTTAAAGGGACATTAATCTTTTTGTAAAAGCTCTCTCCAAACTATAAATGACATGGTGAAGAAGTAAACTAGGTGACTGTGGAATAGAATCATACACATTTGTTATTGATGAAGTGAGAGTTGAGTGATGAGGCTACTTTTTAATCAGATGCTTTCTTTCTTGAGGACTAGGGCTTCTTTTTATACTGAGGCAGACCCTGTGACATGAGAGTGAGGCCAGCAAATGGCATTGCTGCTGTAGACACCTGGCTTGTTCTTGTTTTCCTAGCTTGCAATTACGTAAACTGGTATTGGTGTCGCTGGAAGCAGAATGTGTTCAATTATGTAGTGTCCTTAATCTGGAATGTCTCTGTACTTGAGAACCAATATTGCTTTGACCTTAACCACACCCCTGGGAGGAACTACAGGTGGGACCTCTGCCAGCATCCCAGTTCCCAGGTGAAGGAGCTAAGGAATAGATGCTGAGGGACTCCACAGCCTCCCTAATACCCAGACAGCCTGGAGGCAGCATGTCAGCACCGACGAGCTCCGTTCAAACTCTCAGCACTCAGATGTGTTGTGTCCAATGACCAAGATTGTTGGTGACCTTGTGGCACACTAAAGAATTATATCACCAATTTGAATAGTGTCACAAAGCCAGGCAAATAGTCCTCATTCCAGCTTTTTTGAATATAAAATAACACTTTTCTGGCATGAGGAGAAATTAAGCACCTTCAAAGGGTTTAGAACCATTGGATTAGGGTAGTCTGGACAGAACTTCATATTCATGGGCCTTGCTTTTGGATTCTCTTCCTTTATTGTCCCTTGGGCCAGCAAGTCCTCTCTCCCACACAGATACATAGAGCATACACATACACACATGCACACTCACACATACTCACACACTCTTCAGCCCCACCCTGGCTTTGTGGATCTTTTGAGGTAGACTGTTCAAGGAGATTTACAATGCTATGATATTAAGAAGAAAATCAAAATTGTCTAAAAATTTCAAAGAGCAAAATGCATGGTATTATTGAGTCACTTTATTATCTTCTCAGGCACTTAGTGTCTCTCAGCAGGAGCTAAAGATACAGGTGGATATTCTGATGTGCGGCCTCGACTACGTGACAGGCACCGCTCTGGGGGCACACACTGCCAGCCTTGCTGGCTGAGTCACATACAGCAATTGCTTCCCCAGGGATGCATTGCACAGTGCGGGAATAATCTGGAAAAAAGTGCTGATGTGTTGTGAAGTGGTACAGGAACACTTATTTTATGCAAGTTCTTGCAAGACAGTTACATAAGTTATTATTTTGAGGCTTAGTTAATTTCAGCATTTGGCAAAAGCAGTGTTTCTACCTCAAAGGAGAGGATCTTAAGGTAGAGAGACCCTGAAGAGTTTACCTGGTGCAGTGGTTCTCGACTCCAGGAGACCTGGTGCCTCTTTTTTATTGCTATTGTGTAATTTTTATAATTTCCTCCTTCATTATCCTAAATTAAAATTGCTAGATAATATTATACCCAGTGTCCCCAAACCATTATAATTGTTTTAACTGTGTCATGGGTCGGGTTCCCCAGGAAACAGAACCTGAGATGGCGTTAGGGGACATGCTCTCAGGATCAGCATCTGCAGGAGGGAGCAGGAGGCAGGACCGGGCAGAGGAAGTTGGCCGGGCTGCTGTGCGATCCCACAAACACAGATCCCACGGGGAGTTCTGGAGTGGGGCAAGCTTGTAGAATTGTGCCTAATTGGAGCCTTATGATCCTCCAGGGAACAGTCACTGCAAGAGGGCTGTTCCTAGCGAGGAGTCTTGGGGCAGGACCTGGAAGAGGCAGCCCTCTTGAGACAGGAGCCATGGCCAGAGGAGGAGGTGGCCCTCAGCTGAGGGCTGCCTGTAGTTAACACTCCCAGCAGCTGGGGAAGTTCTGAAGTGGGGGGATTTGGGGGGGCACCGAAGGCCCAGCACAAATTGTAATAGAAAGGAAGAACAAAAGGAAAGTAATTTGTAATAAAAACGTGTATTTTTTGGCATGACTAAAAGATCTTATGAAGTAGTCCAATATAACTATTTATAACGAATTAGTTTGGGTTTAAAAGAAGTAAGACAGCTGGGCGTGGTGGCGCACGCTTGTAATCCCAGTACTTGGGAGGCTGAGATTGGAGGATCCGGGTTCGCGGCCAGTCTCAGCCACTTAGTGAGGCCCTCTGCAACTTAGTGAGATCCTGTTTCCAAATAAAAAATAAAAAATAGGTCTGGGGGTGGAGCTCAGAGGTAGAATGCCCCTGGGTTCAATCCCCAGTGCCCCTCCCAAAAAAGAAGACAACACTTAACTGAGTATTGTTAACACTTCATACTAGACATTTTGACATAAGTCCTAAGTAAATATATTTGTATCTCTGTATATTATTGTGACAGTTTCATAGACTGATACATTGTTATTAGAGATTTGCCAACAATAATGGTGGTTATTCTTGGTAAAAAATCAATAAAAAAAAAGAGTGGTCAACTCTTGGCAAATTTCCAAACAAAACAAAGTCTTTACACAAAGTGGTTGTATTCTTAAAAAAAAATGCAGCTGGGTGTGGTGGCACATGCTTGTAATCCCAGTACTTGGGAGACTGAGACAGGAGGATTGCAGGTTCGAGGACAGCCTCAGCAAGTAGTGAGACTCTCATCAACCTAGCGAGACCCTGTTTCAAAATAAAAATAAAATAGGATGGGGAGGGGTGTAACTTGGAGGTAGAATGCCCCTGGATTCAATCCCCAGTACCACAGGGGGAAAAAAAGCAGTTTATATTAAAGCTGTGAAAAATACTTTGTTTTTATATGTTAAGTGGAGTTAGATTAGGTTCAGATTATTGTACAAGCTTTTCACTTACATGCTTGTTTGGACACTTGAAATTTGGGTAGAAGCCAGGCGTGGTGGCACATGCCTGCAATCCCAGTACTTGGGAGACTGAGACAGGAGGATCACAGGTTTGAGGCCAGCCTCAGCAACTTCGAGCGACCCTGTTTCAAAACAAAAAATAAAAAGGGCTGGGGGTATAGCTTGGAAGTAGAATGCCCCTGGGTTCAATGCCCAGTATGGAAGAAAAAAAAAGGAAATTTGGGTAGGTGGGAAAATCCTCTGTCAGGGGACCATATCAGGGTGTTTACTGTCTCTGGCCTCATCCAGATACTATTGGTGCCTCCCAATTAGTGTAGCAATCAGAAATATTCCCACAAAGCTAGTGGGGAAAAAGAAAAAAGCGCCTCATGAAAGTGGAAGGGAGAAGATTAGGATCAGGAGGAGGGAGGAGAGAAGCGCAAGGGGAGTTACTGGGGAGCGAAATTGATCAAATAATGTTACATGCAAAAGGAAGCCCACTATTTTCTATAATTAATATGCACCAATAAGAAAAATACTCCCACAAACCTCCATACTTTTCCAGGGGTTAATACCCTTTTCTTTGAGAACTGAGATAGTCAAATCTACTTCTAGCTTAAGTCATCTTCTAAACGATATTGATTGCTTAAGTTTTTTTTTTCCGCAATTGATGTGGTAACTCCTGTGAGGTCCCTATTTCACCAACGTAGTTCGGATCAAGGAGCCTACACAGTTACCTAGTCAAGAACCAGGTCACACCTGGGATCCCACAGTCTTTATTTTTGTGCTACTAGGGATTGAACCCAGGAGCATTCTACTTCTGAGCTATACCCTCAGCCCTATTTTATTTTATTTTTTATTTTAAAACCAGGTCTCACTAAGTTGCAGAGGGTCTTGCTAAGTTGCTGATGCTGGCTGCAAACCTGCGTTCTTCCTATCTCAGCCTCCCAAGTACTGGGATTACAGGCATGCACCACCATGCCTTGTGGATCCCACAGTCGTGTGTGTGTGTGTGTGTGTGTGTGTGGTACTGGGGATGGAACCCAGGGGCATTCTACCACTGAGCTACACCGCCAGCCCTCTTTCATTCTTTTATTTGAAACAGGGTCTCACTGAGTTGTGGAGGACCTCACTAAGTTGCTGAGGCTGGTCTGGAACCTGCGATCCTCCTGGCTCAGCCTCTCAAGTACTGGGATTACAAGTGTGCGCCACCATGCCCGGCTTGATCCCACAGTCTTGAGCAATGGCCTCCCTATAAATCCTTGAATGTGGCTCTCAAGTTAGACTCCAGCAGCACTGTCAAGTCCACCATGGATTTATTGATATGGATGACCTTCTCGCTCACAGATTAACCTCAGTGAAGGGCTCTGAGCACGTTGAGCTCCTCTTACTTTATAGGATCTTAATTGTCCACTGTGTCTGCTTCTTATTACAGCAAAGTTTCTCAGCCCAGCCTTGTGGAACAATTTGCATTCAGAGGAGTCAATGCTAAAGAAATGGGTGCATTTTTATCTGCACACCTGAATAGCATACAGACAAATGAATCACACATGGTCAAATTTCAGGAGAGACAGGAGACTGCTGGGGAAAAGAAACCTATCAGACCTGCTTAAACATCAGAAAGGAAAATGGTTTTCCATCAGATGGATTTGAGCCACATTTGTGGGACAGATTCTGTGTCTCCTTCCCCCACTACCCAAACACAGTGGATTCCAGCGAGCACAGGGAAAGTAACCCACCTGGGAAGAATGATGAGCAGTGTCAGGACAAGAACCAAGGAAACGAAATTAGAGAAAGGGAGAGACTGAAACACAAGACAACTGCAACGCCAGTTAGAAAACTGACAAAGAAAGACTCTAATGCAAAGTATTTTACATTGACTGTTTTATGTTAATTCAGAGTTTAGGATTTGATCTTAAAGTGCCGATGCAGGCAAAATGATTAACACCAGGGATGGGTCAGTCTGCATCAGGAATCAGGACTCTGGGAATGACTTCAGGGGCCTCTGAGTCATTTGCATTCAGAAGAGTCAATGCTAAGGAGATGGATGTGCTTTACCTGAGCACCTAAAAACATTCAGGCAAGTGTTAGTCTTTGTTTATGAATATTTTCCATTACCACTTATTTCCCAACATATGGCAAACATTTCTTATTGTTTTGCTCTGTCCCCTCTTCAACTGGTGGCCAGAAACAGCTGGCACATCTTTTAATGTTTCTGCTGATGACTTTTCTGATGCGCTGTGTTTCTGCTTGTGATTAGAGTGGAAAATTATTGATCGAACAAAGACATTAGTTTGTTGCTGCTGAGATGCCCAAGAGTGTTTTTTAAATGAATAATCAATCGCATTGCTGATTCCACCTCAGAAAATGAGCGTCTTAGGAATTTTCTAACAAATGTATATTGACTTAAGTGTCATTCTATGCTAAGAGCATCAAAATGTGATGATATTCCAAATTGTGGTATTATGCCTTTGTAGATTTCACTAATTCATATTCCATCCAAATAAGTGGGGCCCAAAGTGTGTACATACATAGAACTTAACAAAACCTTGTTAATCTGATATGGACCGCCTTACTAATTTCAGTTCAGTCTTGGTTTTATGCAACTTTTCTGAGTTTCTTAAAAAAAATAAAAGCAAATCTAGATGTTTGAACTTTGAGCAAAGATTCAAAATGGCTTTGTCAAGTGCTCGTTGGACAAGCACAGTCGTCGCACTTGGTGGTTCAGGTTGAATGAGCTTGACACGCTCATTCATGGAGGCCTCTGCCAGAACCAACATATGCAGATGAACCCGGACACCTTCAAAGTCAGCATCTTCAGATACATTACACAGTTGGCCTTCCATATCTGTGGGTTCGGTGCCTGCAGATTCAACCATTCACAGATCAAAAATACTTATAAAATACTTCATCTGTACTGAACATGTATAAACTTTTTTCTTGTCATTATTCCCTAAATAATATAGTGTACCAACTAGTTATATAGCATATTGTGTTAGCTTTCCATTACTGTAACAAAATACCTGAGATAATCAATTTAAGAATAGAAAAGATTTATTTTGACTTACAGTTTTGGAGATTTCAGTCTATGGTCAACTGGCCCCATTGCTTTGGGCCTGTGGTGAGGCAGCATATACCGGTGGGGAGTACATGGTAGTGTGAAGCTGCTCACTTCAAAGAGGAAGAGGAAGGGGTGGGAGTCCCAATATCCTCTCTGAGGACACACCCCCAGTAACCTAACTTTTTTTTTTTTTTTTGCAGTATCGGGGATTGAACACAGGGGCGTTCTACCTCCACGCTACACCCCTGGCCCTATTTTTTATACTTTATTTTGAAACCGGGTCTCACAAAGTTGCCGAGGGCCTCACTAAGGAGAGAGAGAGAGAGAGAGAGAGAGAGACAGAGAGAGACAAGGAGAGAAAGTGAGAGAGCTGAGGCTGGCCACGAACCCGGATCCTCCGGTCTCTGCCTCTCAAAGTACTGGGATTACAAGCGTGCGCCACCACGCCCGGCTAGTCAGTAACCTAACTTATTGTCAGTAGGCACCACGTCTTAAAGGTTCTACCACCTCCCAATAGTGCCACAGGCCTGGGATCAAGCCTTTAATAAGTGGGCCTTTGGGGGGACATTCAAGGTCCAAATTAGCACATATACAGTGTATTCGGTGTTTTGAGTAATCTATAGATGATTTAAAGCATACAGGAGGATGTGTATAGGTTATATAAATACTATGCTATTTTATATAAGCAACTTGAACATCCATGGAGTTTGTTATCCTTGGGCGTCCTGGAGCCAGTCCCCAAAAGATGTCAAAGGGACAACAGCACTTATTTCAAAACTTCCTTAGAACTTCATGAATGCCTGTAATCCCTGAGACAGGAGGATCGCAGGCCAGCCTCAGCAACTTAGTGAGAGCTTGTTTCAAAATAACAAATAAAATAAAATAGGGTTGGGTGTATAGCTTGGAGGGAGAACACTCCTGGGTTCAATCCCCTGTGTGTGTGTGTGTGTCTCTCACACACACACATACACAAAAACAAACAAACAAACAAACAAACAAACAAACAAAAAACCCCACACACAAATTTCTGTGTTTAGACTCACACTTATGTTCTTGGGAATACGGACTAAAATGGACAGATTTTCTTTTGTGGTATTGGGGGTTGAACCCAGGGTAGTTCTACCTTTGTAATACATATCCAGACTTATTTTGGTTTTTATTTTGAAACAGAGTCTAAGTTATCATGCACTGGCCTCGAACCTGTGATCCTCCTGTCTCAGCCTCCCAAGTACTGGGATTACAGGCACATGCCACCATGCCTGGCTATAATATTTATATATAAAAGTAAGAAGGCAAGCTGTAAGAACATAAGCAGGAAAAGATAATATGTCTAGTAAAAAGGGTACACTGTATAGCCAGCCTTAGAGTATCTGAGTCAATTTGATATTAAAAATTGTGTTTAAATAGCATCTCAAATGAAAATTATGTTATGATCACAGGTCAGAATTAACATAAAAATTAAGTAATTCTGTATGTTAAAAGTTTTGAGGCAAAAGTTGAACAGAAATATTTAAAAGTATAAAATATGGCTCATTGATAATGGAAAACATATCAAGGAGGAAATAAAACTAATAAAACACATGGGAAATGGTCAGTGTCACAGAAATGCAAATTAGAACAAAATACCTTTTTTCTTGCCCTACAAATTAGTAAAGATTGAGAAAGAAAACAAGAGCAAGCACCCTGCCAAGGCTGAGACAATACAAGTGCTTTTGCATACTGGGAATATAAGTTGATACATTATTTTATTTATTATTTGTTTATTTATTTATTTATTGTGGTACTGGGGACTAAACCTAGGGGCATTCTATCTCTGAGCTACACCTCAGGCCCTGTTTTATTTTTTAATTTTCTAAACAGGGTCTCCCTAAGTTGCAGAGGGCCTCGCTAAGTTGCTGAGGCTGGCCGTGAACCTGTGATCTTCCTGTCTCAGCCTCCCAATTACTGGGATTATAGGCATGCACCACCACCCCTGGCTTGATACCCTATTTTTTTTTTCGGTACCGGGGATTGAGCCCAGGGGCATACCCCCGGCCCTATTTTTTATCCTTTTACTTTGAAACCAGGTCTCACGAAGTTGCGGAGGGTCTCACTACATAGCTGAGGCCAGCTGCGAACCGTGATCCTCTGGTCTCCGCCTCCCAAGTACTGGGATTACAAGCGTGCGCCACCACGCCCGGCTTGATACCCTATTTTAAAACACAACTTGAACTATAAACTTTAGAATTCCCTAATAGGTTTTTCCCCTTGACCCAGTTACGCCCTTCCAAGAGTCCTTAATAGGGAATTAATGTCAATTATTAAAATAGCTTAATTAATTAATGCCGATTATTGAAATAGCTTCCAGTTAAAAGGAAGGCTAGTAGGTGCCCTAAATGCTCACTGTGGAAGACTGATGAAGTAAACAATAGTGTATTCCCTTGATGGAATATCATACAACATAATGTTTATAAAAGCTGGATCACAATAGGGAAATGCTTATGATAGACTTCACACCAACAAAACAGCCAGGCACTGTGGTGCGTGCCTGTAATCCCAGCTACTCAGGAGGCTGATGTAGGAGGATTACAAGTTCAAGGCCAACTTTTGCAACTCAGGGAGACCTTTTCTCAAAGTAAAAACTAAAAAGGGCTGGGGCATAGCTCAGTGGTAGGAGCGCCCCTGGGTTCTATCTCCGGTACTGCAAATAAATAAATAAATAAATAAATAAGCAGTCAGAGTTGTATGTGGAGCATTAAATCAATAATATTGCATAGGAAAGGAAAGCAACCTCCCAAAAAATGATGTATACGAAAAAAGGCTGAAAAAAAAATAACCAAATGTAAATCACAGTTATATTTAGATGATGTTGTATTTCCTTTTCTCCTACTTCCCCAAATTTGTTTAACAAAATAAAGCCTACTTCTAAAATTATACTATATTTGGATATTAAATGTCCCCCAAAGGTTCTTGGTCCTTGAGATATTGAGAGTGGTGGAACCTTTAAGAGGTGGGGCCTAGTGGGAGGAAGTTAGGTCATAGGGGTGTGCCCTTGGAGGAGCTAGTGGAACCCCAGTCCCTTACTCTTCCTGCTTTTGTTTCCTGACCATGAAGTGTTTTGCTCTACCAGGTGCTCCCCACCATTGCCATCCAGCACCTCCACCAGAAGCCTAAAAGCAATGTGTCTGCCTGACCATGGACTGAAACCTCAAAACTGTGAACCAAAATAAATCTTTTTTCTTTATAAGTTGATTATCTCAGGTTTTTGTTATAGTGACAGAAAGCTGGCCTACACAAATGATAAATCTAAGAACTATTGTTAGCAACATATAGGATTGTAGGTTGAGATAAATGAGTGAGCAACAAGGATCTTATTCTGGGGTCAGGTGACAAATCCTAGTATGAAGGGAGATGGGTGAATGTTTTAAAAATTCTAGATGTTAGCTGGGTGTGGTGGTGCACACTTGTAATCCTAGTACTTGGGAGGCTGAGACAGGTGGATCATGGGTTCACGGCCAGCCTCAACTACTTAGTGAGGCCCTCTGCAACTTAGTGAGACCCTGTTTCAAAATAAAGAATAAAGAATAGGGCCGGGGGTATAGCTCAGAGGTAGAATGCCCCTGTGTTCAATCCCTAGTACCTCAAAAAAAAAAAAATCCTAGATGTTGACATAATTAAAAAGGTATAAAATTAATAATTATCTAGATATGTTTGTCACTTTGTATCCTTTTGGGTTGTTTGAAACATCACTGAGTCACCATTCAGCCAGGGCAGTGTGAGCACACTGATTCAGTCCCACCCACAATCCCTTGTGTCCCCATCCCTTTGCTTGGGAAGCCAGACTCCTGAATATTTCTACAGACTAAATGTCAGAACAAGCCACTCTTGGATCATTCTGAGTATTAATTTCTAGTGACCCTTTATTGCCTGTCTACATAAAAGCCCAGTTTCATTGAATCTGATATTTCCCATACTCTTAAAATTATGACTACAGGTATCAGTGACATCAGAAGCTACAGCTAGAAAAATTACAGAAATCTTAGCTACCATGAGCAAACTGAGTTGAGGATCTTCAAAGTTTGGAGGGAAAAGGCATTAGAAAACAATGCTTTGGGAAAGTCCTATTGAATTACTTCACTGGAGAAAAGACTGGCTTTGCCTCCCCCTTTCTCCTGGCTAATATTGCCTACTCATCCCTCAGCATCACTTTCTCAAAGTTGCTCGACTCCTGAACTAGGGTAGACTCTTACAGTCTGCATGCCACCTGGTGCTTCTCCTTCCTAGGACGTGTAATGAGAATATTTTTTGTGGTGCTGGAGAGTGAACCCAGGGGCATTCTACCTCTGAGCTATACCCTCAGCCCTATTTTATTTTTTATTTGAAAACAGGGTCTCACTAAGTTGCTGAGAACCTCACTAAGTTGCTAAGGCTGGCTTTGAACTCATGATCCTCCTACCTCAGCCTCCCAAGTACTGGTTTTATAGGCATGCACCACCACACCCAGCATGAGTACTTATTTTCAATCTTTCTTTCCTGCTGGACTCTGAGCTCCTTAAGAGCAGAGGCCTTATCTATCTTATTTATCAGTACCAAGAACAGGAGCCTGGCATGCACTGGGTGCTGAATAAATATTTATTTAATGAATGAATTTTCCGGTGTGATCTACTAAGACAGAGGAAAAAAAAAACTGTTGGCACAAAACCAAATAGTAGTGGAGTTGGAAACAAAACTACTAACAGCTTTATTATTTTCCTTTCTTTTATAAAATTTATATTTTTTATTTTACACACACACATGAAAGCACAGAATGGACTCTGGCCACAATCACCACCTATCTTTCTTGCTCTGGACAGCTCCCAAAATGAGAATTTGGCACATAAAAGGAAGAATATTTTGAGTAGTATGCTTTTGCTGTTTTTCTGTTCTTTCTGCTCTATACCAATTCTTGGAAAACCAGTTTCAAGAACAAAGGTTGTATACACCCCCTCTTTTGATTAAATAGTGCATGACCAGGACTGTACCTGCAAATGTTGGCACCTGCATACTGGGAGCTCAAAATGTGTTTGACAATGTGTATGTAGCACACATGTTACATACGTGTGTGTGGGTGTGTGTGTTCTCATTTCTTTAGCACTGAGTTCAAGAAGATTGGACTTAACCTTTTGTACTTGATCGTGATGAAAATATACTTTGTGGATTCATTTCCTATGAGAATAGCAGGCATTTGGAACCCCACGATAAGTATAGTCCAGTCCTCCTTAGATAACTTTATCCACATCAGTGGTGCTTTTATATAAATACAGTTTAGCACAACCTAAGAAATGCAGGAAGGCATTCTATGACTTGGCCTGTCTGTGTGATTGCTGAGACCCTTATGTCTGTCTTTCCTGAAGTTCATAACAAATGACTCTGCTTAGCACATCTGTTATTCTGCTACCTCCATGTCCTTGCCTTTTGTAAAAGCAAAATTCTTGGAATTTATCTGACAGGCACAAATCACCTTGTAATACTTTGCACTTAGTAGCTACTGAGCATGTAACTATAGAGCTTAACAATTACCATATACTGTAATCACCCAAAGATTTTAATCTTTCAAATTAGATCTCACCTCCACGCTGAGGGAGAAGAGGAAATCTGCAGGATAATTAGCTCAGGGCTCGTTGGCACTTCCAGCCATTGTCAGGAAGCCCTTTGCGTGAATGGTCTTAAGGTGCCATTTATTTTTTATTAAGTGCCTTTCATTAAAACTACTCTGCATTCTTTGAATGGAAAAAATTGGGGGAAATCCTCTCACAATCCAGTGCAGTCCTTCATCTGTAATGAGCCTTCAGCAGAGGGTAAATAGTCTTCCAAGTACAAGGGAAACAGGTCAAATTTTAAACTGAAGATGTTGAAGACAAAAGTGGTACTGATGACCCCATGCATATCTGGTGGAGGACTCCCTCTGCCAGGCTGGCTGTTACACACCATTGGCACCGCACTTCCCCAAACCTACCTGTAGCAGAAGGAAGGAGAGAAAGGGAGGGAGAATAAAAAGTGAGAAGGAGAGAAATTTGGGGAGAAACACATATACGTGTGTGCACGAACCTCATGGTAGTCCCTGGGCAGAGAGGTGCTCAATGAATGTGAATTTCTCTCTCTCTCTTTGTGTGTGTGTGTGTGTGTGTGTGTGTGTGTGTGTGTGTGTATGTGGTCCTAGGGACTGAACTCAGGGACATTCTTCTTTCAAGCTACGCCCTCAGTCCTGTTTTGAAAAAATGGTCTCGCTAGGTTGCCAAGGCTCTCAGACCTGCGATCCTCCTGTCTCAGCCTCCCAAGTACTGGGATTACAGGTGTGCGACACCATGCCTGGCAAATTTCTCCTTCTTTTTAGCAGTGAAGACCAAAGATATGGGGATCACAAGCCAAGGAACAGTGTGTGTGTATGGGGTGGGGGTGGGCTCTTGAAGCCTATCGAATCAATCTGCATTTTCAGGGTTTGGCCTACAGACATGAGGAAGTGGCCAGGAAAAGCAGGTGAGCTGCAAAGGGACGAGCTCCTGCTCAGCATCAGCTGGGAGCTGGGGACTGGCGCAGGGGGAATGTGCTGGGAATGGAGCTGTATGTGGGAGGCATTGTTGCTGAGGGATTTGGGAAGGCGGGGAACAGTTGCTTTCCCAGAGATATAAGCCATTGAACTTAGTGATTTTTTCAATCTCATTAGAAGTCATAAACTATCCTTTACTCACTCTGATAAAAAGAATCATCAAGCTGAAGTTATATTGCCAGTCAGAAAGTGTTCTTGTGAGCTTCGTGTGGACCTGTGCTGCAGAGATACAGGTGCATGATGAAGCCCAGGCCTTGTTTCCAGTGTCTCATCCAGGACAAAGCCGGCTCACAGAAAACAGGGAGAGAACAAGTAATAACTGGGCAGTTTGCTACTAAAAAAAATCCAATAGGGTTTAAAGAAAAGGGGGAGCACTATACACAGATCATCCTTAAAGACCATGATAATAGAGCCCTTCTGAGTTTCTATTACTGCTAATGCATTTCTTTATGTTATTATGAGCTCCATTACCATCATGAGTGAAATTATAGTACTGATAATAGAGATCCATAATAATAAATTCTTTACTACGGTTATAGACTCTTTCATCCTTAGAGCTGCACTCCAAAGCAGGATGCATGCCAAGTATTTTAAATCCCTGCTTTACACTCCCGGAGTCAAGTTCAATACCTTGTCTCCAGCTTTTTATCATGTCAGTAGCAGAGCCAGAGGAAAAATAAACTAAAAGAAAACACAAGTCTCCACATGTGATCATTGGCTCAGATGAAATATCTCGAAGACTAATCTCATATTCCAAGATGGACGTTAACCTACCGAAGTCCCCAGAAGAGATGAGAACAACCAAGGAAGTGACATATGTATTTTTTGGATGTGTAACAGACCCAGGATTTTCACCTATAGATCTGCAAATGATAGAAAAGCATGTGGACCATATATGGAAAAATTGGAAGTCAAGGTAGATTGAAATTAAAGTATATGCATGGACTTAGGTCTTAGCAAGGATCAGTTCCAGGAATGTTTTAGAGATGGTGCCAGGCAGGCCAGCTGAGGAAGTGATTCTAGGAACTGAGTCTAAGTTCAAGGACCAAGGATGACTTTGAGAGCTTAGTCCTTGGGGATAAATTACAGAAGGGAAATTAAGAAAACAATAACAAAAAATATATTAATTTTTTAGAAATTTAATTTAATTAGAACAAAGAAGAAATTTAATTAGAAGAAATTTAATTAGAACAATATCAAACAGTCAGCGCAGGAAATACTAGTGTGTTCTAAAAGTGGCAGAGAAGATAAATAGGGGAGAAATGCAAATTTAAGGGCAGTCATCATTACAGAAAATAGAACTTTTAGTATCTGAAAAATATAGAGGTAAAATATCAAGGAATAAAAAAATGCAATGAAGCCTGGATAGCTCCCACTTTGAATGGGCTATAAATTTTAATCAAACTATTCAGAAAATATAGGGCAGAGCAAAATTCTAAGACTTAGAATTGTGGCCTGTCATGTGGTGGTGCAGTCCAATCATGGTAACCAGTTTGACCAAAAGATACTGTTAGGATGATTCACATATTTGTCAGACCACTGCAACCAGAAGAAGAATGGAATCTTAAATTCATTCTTCAATATCTCATCCACTCATTTAACAAACACTTATTGAGTGTTTGCTTTGTGCAAAAAATAGACACTTCCTTGCTGGCTATTGGGAATATAAAGTTAAGACACACAGTCAATGCCTGTGAGGGGCCCTCTGTCAAGCCAGTCAAACAGATGGCTTGGAAAATATGTAGCCTTGAAATAATGTCATAGTGTATTATAATAAGAGGAAGTTCATAGGCAATTTCATTGCCTTTTGCAAAGGGACCCCTGTTTCATTTCTGAGATTATGTGTTGCTTGCCCTGCATGAGAGAATTCTCCAAACCCTTTGCGGTGCTCTGCGGGGACTCTCAGGAAGGCTGTGACAGAATCACTCGTCTTTGTGCAGAGGAAGCACAGATGTGACAGGGAGATACGAAGCCTGCGCCTGAAGGACATTTTTTGTTGGAGAAGCTTTCATTTTTATAGCATTCAACATAGCTCAATATCGAGCATCCATGCTGCAAGAATACCAGCATTCTTCCTTATCTAGCAGAGCAGTTCTTGCCAGATGGCCTTTCTATTTTGCACAATGACATGGGTCATCGTCAGACACAAAGGCAAACTACTCAATTGAAAAGTCAAAGATTCAGTCAATCAATAGGTTCTCTTGTTAAATTGATATCAAGTAAGAAATTGTATTAATTTTGGAATTAAAAAGACTTCTCTTTTTTCCTAGAGCATTAACTAAATTGGAGGTATTTGAGGCATTGTACAGATAACCAAATACGCTTTTAGAACTTTGTTCAAGAAGAGCAAAGATAATACTTGTATTCTAAATCAGGTTTGAAAGCTCTACCACATGAAATGTAGACAGGAGACAGGAGTCCATCTGTAGCCTGAATTGATGCAGGAAGAAGTTCTTTATTATGGGGTTTGTTTCATCGTCTGGTCCATGCCTCTAGCTAACTAGCTTCTTTCTACACTCTTTTGTGATATGAAGACTATGCCATTAATAAGGCCCAAATCAGGAATGATCTAAGTATCCTGTGAACAGCGGCCACACATACTCATACAAAATGATGTTAAAAATGAAGCAAGTTTCCAGATAATTCAACAGGAAAAATATCCACTTTGTACATATAGATATTATTGGGGTAGTACAGAGACATTTTGGGGCTCTAAACTTGCTTCAATCGCAGGCATCTCCTGTGCATGCCTAGATATGGTCGGGATTGATTTAAGTCATCACTCCAACACTTTTTCTCCAAAGACATTGACTGCTGCTAGCTGTGCCCATATTGTTGGTGTGAGCCTGTGTGATCAGACTCCAGAGCACCACTTCCTGAAGCTCCAGTTCCTAGTAAGATTCTGTATTTACTCAGTTTGTATGTCCTGGGGGTGGCTGAGGGGGTGGGAGTGGTGGAGGGGAGGTGTAGAACACTTTCAGGTTACCCCTCAGTGAGGCTCTTCTCCAAAGGACCTCACAACTTGGGAGAAATTGAAGGGTCGAGCTCCCCCTCTCTTGAGAATCTTAATGCTCATTAGCATATTAAAGAATCTAATTAGACTTAACTCAGCATTTCTTAAGCTGAACCACAGAAACCAAGTTCTCCCCTCCCCATTTTATTTTCCTGCCAAACTCCTACTGATGTTTCAAGGAAATTGTGTCTCTTAAAACTCATTTGCAGCACAGGCTTGTAATCCCGGTGTTTGGGAGGCTGAGACAGGAGGATTGCAGGTTCAAGGACAGCCTCAGCAAGTAGTGAGACTCTCATCAACATAGTGAGAACCTGTTTCAAAAATAAAATTAAGCCAGGTGTGGTGGTGCATGCTTGTAATCCCAGTTCTTGGGAGGCTGAGACAAGAGGACTGTAGGTTCGAGGACAGCCTCAGGAAGTAATGAGACTCTCATCAACATAGTGAGACCCTGTTTCAAAAAATAAAAATAAAATAAGGTTGGGGTGTAGCACAGAAATAGAATGCCCCTGGGTTCAATTCGCCTTACCACACACACACACACACACACACACACACACACACACAACAACAAAACAAAACCAGAACTCATTTGCTTGGGTCTTCTCTTGCAAATATTTAAGTTAATATCTGAAAATTTTCATCATTTATTTAAAGAAGTTCACTTTTATTAATAAGGGGTAGAGAACATCAAACATATTTATTATTTCAAGTAAGATGAGAACTGACTATAATTAAAATAAATATTCTATTTTATTTTTGGTAATGGAGGTTGAACCTAGAGGCATTCTATCTCCAAGCTACACCCCTAGCCCTTTTTATTTAGAGATAGGGTCTTGCTAAGTTGCTGAGACTGGACTTGAACCTGCAATCCTACTGTCTTGGTAATGGGATTGTAGGTATGCACCACCACGCCTGGCTTAAAATAAATATTTTATGATAGATTTGATAAAATGGATCTTAAGTACCTTCCCCAAATACCGTTTGAATCAGAAATAATTCAAATGGAATTTTTTACTTGTGGTGTTTATCTTTTTTGTGTGTGTGTTTGTGTGGTACTGGGAATTGAACCCAGGGGCATTCTACCTTGGAGCTGCACCCCCAACCTTATACTATTTTTATTTTGAAACACGGTCTCACTAGGTTGATGAGAGTCTCACTACTTGCTGAGGCTGTCCTCAAACCTGCGATGCTCCTGTCTCATCCTCCCAAGTACTGGGATTACAGGTGTACATCACCATGTCGGGCTGATTATCCTGAATGTAGAACCTCCCCTAAAGTTCAAGCTTCCTTCTTACAGAAAAAAAAAAAGATAAAGATGCAGGGCATAGTGGCACACAGCTGTAATCCCAGTGCTTGGGAGGCTGAGACAGGAGAAACACAGGTTCGAGGACAGCCTCAGTAAGTAGTGAGACTCTCATTAACCTAGCAAGACCCTGTTTCAAAATAAAAATAAAATAGGACGGGGGGGGTGTAGGTAGAATGCCCCTGGATTCAATCCCCAGTACCACCAAAAAAAAAAAAAAAAGAGACAGAAAGAAAAAGAAAAAAGAAAGATGAATGAAAAGACAGGAAGCCCATGGGTTTCAGGCACCTGGATGAATCAGTCACCAGAGAAGGATTTGGCATAGGTGAGGTATATGGCTTTCTTTTTCAATTATAAAGCAGGTTTAGAAAAAAGGCCATAGAGAAAGTTGAGGATCTAGCAGTTGAGTTACCTAAAATGATCCACTTAGCACACGTGCCCTCTGGTACAGAGGATTCCTTAGAGGATTCCCAGGGGAGTGAGTACCTCTGAAGACCTAGCCTTAGAGCTCACCTGCCACAGCTCGGAGCTGGTCACTAGCCTAAGTTGCTTTTGCCTCTCCCATACCCCCAAAACCAGCTTCTTCTCCTTCTCCTTCTCCTTCTCCTTCTCCTTCTCCTTCTCCTTCTCCTTCTCCTTCTCCTCCTCTCATTCTCCTCCTCCTCTCCCTCCCTCCCTCCCTCCCTCCTTTCTTTCTTTCTTTCTTTCTTTCTTTCTTTCTTTCTTTCTTTCTTGTATTGGGGTTGAACCCAGGAGTATTCTACCTCTGAGCTATATATACCCCAGCCTTTTTTAAATTTTGAAATAGTTACCCTGTGCAGGCCTCGAACTTATTATCCTCCTGTCTCAGACTCCCACGAATTGGGATTACGGGCATGCACCCTTCTGTCCCTGTCCCCGTCCTCATGTTCACCGTGGTTTATACCTCCCATGTATCTTCCATGTCTGTGGGCCCTCTATTAAACTCTAGCTGCACATGTGTTTGTCTTCTTAATTAGGTCTCTCATGGGAGAAGAGATATCTC
>PVJS01013686.1:0-20000 GCA_004027185.1 Glis glis | reverse complement strand
ACACACCCTTGCCACCTCCGAAGTATTCAAATGCTGTAGCTATGGGATTACCACAGGGTCACACAGCACTGTGAGTATGAACCCGCTATGCTTTTTTGTTTCTGTATAGATATATTAAGGAGACAAAACTAGGCGTATGGTTGTACTGACAAGGAAAGAAAAACCAGAGCTCACTCTACCCCTCTCTCAACTCAACATTTAATATTTGGTATGGTGCACAGTTTGTTGAGAAAATAAGGTCCATGTTTTGTCATTCCCCTTATGGGTTTCAGTCAACACATGGAGGTGTTTGAAATGATCTGCTAATCCGGTTTCCTTTCCTTGAACCATCTGGTTTGAATTCTGTCTACCTGCTTAGAGTGCACCAGCCTTGTCTGCGTGTGCATATAAGGAAGTCACAACTCATTAACAGTTTAGGGAAAATCCCTGTGGAATTATACAACTTTACTATTGTGGTAGGTTTCCTCTTGGGAGCAAATTAGATAGGACTTTGATGTAAACCAAAGGAACTTGAGGGTTTTCAGAAGACCTGAGTGATCTTGAAAAAAAAATTGCACTAATGTAAAAGCTTTTTTTTTTTTTTAATGAAAACAAAGTTATTGTGTACTAGAGTTCACTCACAACAAAGTTCATCTGCCAAGTGCAATGATGAGCAGAACATGGTCCTTCGGGCTTTATGATGGGACCCCTGATCTAAGTGCAGGAATGACCATCCTCTAGTGTACTCTTATCATTGGCTAAGCCAAAAGACCTACTTGAGCTCCTTGTTGCCTGCATTTCAGAGGTTAAAAAAGCTGGATAGCCTCTTTTCCAGCTTCTCTTGAAGCTAGGCATGTCCATGTCACATAGTTTTAGCCAAAGATTTATAAGTCAAAGTTAGCTGGGGGCTTTTGGAAAACATTTATCTTTACTGATAAAAGGGAAAGGTATCACTGGACCCACCTCCTGTCCCTTATTCTTAGACCCAAGGAAAAAGATTGGATGTAGATGTGATGTCTAGAGCAGAAGCTATCATCTTTTTTTTTTTTTTTTGCGGTACCGGGGATTGAACCCAGGGGCGTTCTGCCTCCGAGCTACACCCCCGGCACTATTTTTTATACTTTAGTTTGAAACCAGGTCTCACGAAGTTGCGGAGGGCCTCACTAAGTAGCTGAGGATGGCCGCGAACCCGGATCTTCTGGTCTCCGCCTCCCAAGTACTGGGATTACAAGCGTGAGCTATCATCTTTTGACCATAAAAGAAAGGCTATAGAAATGGCAGACATCAGCCTGACTTTGACAAGGTCCTGAACTGAAACCTGTGGCTGTCTCCCTCTAGATTTCCTCCTTTTTACTTAAGCCACTTTACTGCTTACTTGTAACTTGGAGCAATCCTATAACTGACAAAACTGCCATATATAGCCCACCTTTTGTACTACTGGGCTCTGCATTCATGGATTCAACCAAACTCGAATTGAAAATATTTGGGGAAAAATATGGTCTGTGCTTAACATGTGCAAACGTTTCCTTAGTGCTTAAACAAGACAACTACTTTTGTAACATTTCTAGTGTATTAGGTAGTGTAAGTGATCTAGAGAGGATTTAAAGTAAATGGGAGGATGTGTGTAGGTTATATGCAAATATTATGACATTTTATATAAGGGATTTGAGTATCCCTTTGGGTATTTGGGTATCTTTGGGTTCCTGGAACCAATCCCCCTGGATACCAGGGGACAAATGTAGTTGTGTGTGCCTTAGGAAAGATCACCGTGATACAGTAACTTCAGCCAACTCTCCTTCCTCCACCATGGCACTTGGGGCCTCCCCTGGGTTGGGTTATCCATGCAGGCCTGGGAGTGACATTGGGTCTCAGTGTAGGATGGTTGCTATAGTGTCCATTGAAGGAACAAATCAAAGATCCAAGAAAAAGATTAAAGATTGTTCCTTGCCTCCACTACACATAAGGGGGAGTGAAGCAGTAAGAATGTTCCATTATAACTATTTCAGATGCTGTAAATAAAAAAGAAAAGTCAACTTTTCATATAGTATTATACTCCCCCGCCACCCACCACAGGCCCATTCTCTGATTCAGACACCCCTCTTTCCCTCTACTACTCCAGCACTTAGGAATCTCCTAATGAGGTCCATGCAATGGGTTGTTTTGCTGATTTATTTATGGTCATGGCTGAACTTTGATGCCGGTCTACACCCTCTCAGTTCCTTCCACCTCCCTATTTTCTCAAGCGCTGTGCCTCAGCATCACAGGTCTCCTCTTCCACAGAGTTAGTTCAAAGGTGCAATGTCATCATCAGAAGTCACATGAAAATTTATAGTGCCTGACATTATAGCCAAAAAGGAAAATCTTTGGTGACAAGGAAATAATGAAGAGAGTTCTTAAGAGCAGATGCAGATGCTGCATTTCCTGATTTAAAATAGTATAATAATATTTTTAAAAAATGCTGTCATAAACATTTTTACTTTTCCTGAACTAGATTTTGCTGAGAGAGGGGAGGGGGAAGGAAAGAAAAACAAAACAAAAAAAAAAAAAAGAAAAAGAAAAAGAAAGGAGTGCTTCCCATTGATTCAATGTATAGAACAGAATAGAAAATAAGTCTACAAAAATTTGTGTTCAGTTTTGGTTTTCCCCCAGGGGTATGTTGCTCAAGGACAAAGAATCTTTCTAAGAGGAGTTTTTCCTCTGACCTGGAAAAAATCCCAATGACAGAGACTCCCCAGTCCAGCGGGTCAAAGCCCAACTACACCAAAAACTCCTTTGGGCCCAGGGCCTCTGGGCAGGAAGTGGTAGATTTCCCCTTCAGTAGGAAGCTAGGCCCCCTTCCCCTAGCAGAACAGGTTTGGGGAGGGAAGACAGCTTCTTTGCTTTGACTATTCAAATTCAGAATTTATATTGGGAAGGATAGCCCAGAGCTGAGATGCCCCAGGTCTGTAGGGATGGAGAAACCTGTAGCCTCTTTACAAATACCGAGTTTGCCCTGATAGAAATGCCCAGTGTTCCCCAAAATGCATTTTGGTGTTTCCTAAGATGTTAATAAGATCTCTGTAAATCAAATTTTCCTTGGCCAAATAAATTTGGGGAAACACTGCCTTAAAGGTAAAAGAGTTCCTTCTCTATTGGTGTCTCTAAAAAGGGATTCAGAATCTGGCACAATCCAAATTTATTTGATGGCAAACATATTTTTTTTTGTTTTTCTTTTTGATGGGGGAGCAAAATATTCCTCAAAGAGTAGGAAACTTCTGACAAACAAGGTAGGGAAATGATATAGTGCAAGGTCTGAGGATAGACCCATCTTCCTTCCCCTCCTCAATCTTCATCAGCTACAAGATAACAGCTAACTGTTTGACCACTTATACTTAACATGCCCCTAATCCAGATCTACAGGCTTGAAGTAACCATTCATTTCACATGCATCTAATATCTGAAGACTCTTCAGATACTGAACATGAAGAATGTGATCTTGCTCACAAAGAATTTGGAGATGGAGTACATTGTCCTGCCCCTACTTATTGGCACTGCAAAGTTTACCTTTTGAAGGGGAGACACTTGGGAGAATATGGTACTGTTTACACAGGCACAGGAAATTATTGGCAAAACTGCAGCTGTATTTTTCAGAGTCTCTTGAATTACCCAATGCATTTATGTGGAAAGCTGCTTGCTTTCCCCTTTTTGTTTGGTCTTGAAACAAACCTTGGCTAATTCCTTTGTTGAGAGAGAAAAGAATTCATAAATGATTGTTCATTTTTAAAAAGCAATTACTTTTTTCTTCATTTTCTTTCTTTCTTTTTTTTGCCATCTGGGATAATCCATGATTAAGATCTCTATTCTTTTTAATACCCTTAAAACATTACATATGCTGACAGCTTGCAAATAGATTCCCTTGCCCTAGAACTTTCTTTTTGAGTTCCAAACCATTGTATACACAGCCACCTGCTGAATAGCTACTCCAGGATGTCCCTCAGGCATGAAGTCATCATTGTTGCTGGGGCACAGAAAACATACCCCAAAGTATGGCACCTTGGCATGCTGAATATTTTGAACTGAAGAAAAGGGGTTCAGAAGAAAGATCTTTTAGCCTTCTCCTGCCCTTCTTTCTCCTGTTCCTCTTTCTTTCCCACAGAAACTTGAATTTCTCTTCCCTAAGGTGGGTCATGGAAAATAGAATCCCACTCCCCCCAAAGACATCCATAAGCCCTAGATATATTACTCTAACCTTCTACTTTTCTGTATAGGAGCTGGAAATGAAATTCTCTCACCTGCCTTTTCTGGTAGGTCATTAAACCTTCTTCAGAGTGGCCCTGCCCCACACTCAGGAGGAAGGAAAACCACACAGATCCCAAGAAGAATTCAGATGGAGAGGCCTTGCTGGGTCTTTCCTCTCAGCTAGCCCCATTAGGTCATGTCCTTTTTCAAGCTCATCTCTACACAGCAGCTGGCCATTCTTCTTGGAATGTAAGCATCAAAATGGACAGTTTCCCCCAGGTGTTTGGTCTTCGTTTCTGAAGGCTACCATGTCATGTACAACTTTGCTTAAATCAATCTGTTATGCTTCTCTTTTGTTAACCTGTCTTTTGTTATAGGAGTGTCAGCTTTGATGCCGAAGATGGGTAAGGAGAGGTGTCACACCTTTTTGTCCCTATGGTGTCACTCCAGACCCTATTCTCCTTTCCTGTATCTTTCATCTTGATTAATGGTAATACTGTCTGTCTACTAGCCCAGGCCCGAACCTGGGAGTCACCCTTAGCTTTCTTCTTATTGCCTGACTTTTTGCATCTAGTTGTTAAATTGACTCCTATTTCAACCACGCTCAGAAATGTCTCCTTCTCCACTGTCTTTGCCTTACTTGGCCAGCCTTTGCCTTGTTGCTCTGACCCAGTCATCTCCCTCACTAACTCCTTCCCTTTTCTGTGCACCATGCTCCAAGCCAGCCTCTTCCCATTCACTGCCAGAGCAACCCTTTAAAACAAATTAGATCAGGTAGCTCCCTTCCCTAAAGCCCATCCTAAGCTCCCTGTTGCTGATGGGACACAGTTGAGACCCCTCAGCAGGGTTCACTGTCCTCATAGGTCTGACTTTCTTGACCTTTCTTGTGTTATCTACTGATACCCAATGTGTGCTCTCCTCACACTGGTTTCTGGAAAGTTCCCCAAATCAATGATGTTGTTTCACATCTCTCTGCACTTACTTTTTCTTCAAATACTGTATTTCAAATACAAATTCTTTGCCTGATGAACTTGAAGGGGGTGAGTCCCCTCTATCCTATGAAGGTTTACTGAGATAAACTGACAACAGATTAGCAGGAGAAGAGGGATACAGATGTATTAAGTGCAAAAGAGTGTCACAGAATGGTAATTTTCCAATAATCCTAGGGAATTCACAAATTTTTATTCCCTTTATAGGGGAAATGGAGGAGGGTGTAGGTAATTTTGAGGGGTAATAAATAATTTTTAGGATAATTGAAGGGGCCCCAAACAAGACAATGGTTTGTGGATGATTTTCTCTAGAATAGCATGGTGACTGTTATGGTTAGATATAGAATGTCCCCTGAAGAGCGCAAGTGTTAATATTCAGAGTTGATGTAATTAGGTCATGAAGGTTGTAATCTCATCAGTGGATAAGTCCATCGTAATGGATTTACTGAGTGGTAACCTAGGCAGGTGGGGTGTGGCTGGAGGAGGTGGGTCACTGGGGGTGTGGTCTTGGAGACTGCGCTATGTCTTTGAATCCCCTTATTTGCTCTCTCTTCCGTCTGGACTCCATGATATGAGAGTAGAGCCCTCTCTCCCTCTCTCTGCTTCCCACCACCATGCTCTGAGCTCCACAGATGCAAATGGCCTGATAGACTGAACCCTTGAAATCTCCAGAACTCTGAGCAAGTACATTTTCCTTCCTCTAAGTTGTGTGGAGGTCAGGTGTTTTGGATTATGGCAGTGAGAATGCTGACTGAAAGAAACAGTGACCAAGTCTGCCCAGGAGTGGAGGAGACAGTCCTCAGCCTTCATTCCTGTGATAGGTTTGATTTTCCCTGGCTAATGGAATCTCAGGGGGGCATGGAAGGCCATTGTGACCCCTTTGTTAGATCCAGTCTTTAGGTAGGTAACAGAATTTCAGAGACAAGCCCCTCCCTGAGCTTGGGGGTGGGGGAGAAACAAGGGAAGGTTAGAGAAATCTTGATTCTAAGGCAGTTTCTAGGGCCACCTGGTTTCCTTTAAAGTCCTCAGCATGTCAAAGCATCGTACTTAATTTTTGGAGCCCCAGAAAATATCTGTCCTATGTCTGAATCTTTCATCAATTGCTCCCTTGAGATCCTTAAGCAAGAATGGCCACTTTGGACATCTGTGTGCCTACGCTGTCCCTGCATCAGAACCCCTGATTTTTACTTGGGTATATAGTATTGTGAGAAAGGATAAGTGTTTGTTGTTTTAAGGGTGGATTATTGTTGCACCAAAGGCAAATTGATACAGGCTCACATATAAGAGGTACTTAATAAATGTTCAATGAATAAGCAAGTTGTTAATCCCTGAGGATACTTTACTTTCCTCTATGAGATGAAAGAAGAGAAGATAATGTTTTGTGATTAAGTCGCCCCACTTAGAAGTTTCTAATGGATGACAGACCACCAAAGATTTAGTTTTTTTTTGTTGTTGTTGCGGTACCGGGGATTGAACGCAGAGGCGTTCTACCTCCGTGATACGCCCCCGGCCCTATTTTTTATCCTTTCTTTTTTTTTTTTTGTGGTACCGGGGATTGAACGCAGGGGCGTTCTACCTCCGCGCTACACCCCCGGCCCTATTTTTTATACTTTATTTTGAGACCGGGTCTCATGAAGTTGCGGAGGGCCTCACTAAGGGGGGAGAGAGAGAGAGAGAGAGAGAGAGAGAGAGAGAGAGCTGAGGCTGGCCACGAACCTGGATCCTCCGGTCTCCGCCTCCCAAAGTACTGGGATTATAAGCGTGCGCCACCATGCCCGGCTTATCCTTTCTTTTGAAACTGGGTCTCACAAGGATGCGGAGGACCTCACTAAGGAGAGAGAGAGAGAGAGAGACAGAGACAGAGACAGAGCCAGAGCTGAGGCTGGCTGCGAACCCGGATCCTCCGGTCTCCGCCTCCCAAAGTACTGGGATTACAAGCGTGCGCCACCACGCCCGGCCCACCAGAGATTTAGTCCTCTCTTCACCATTCTGGAACTTTCCATGGGCAGATGGCAGTGGGCTGCCTGATTTGTCGGGGTCATATTAGCACAAATATTTTGGATGCCCTGAACTCCAGTCTCACAGTACTGGGACCAGATGTCATCTGGCTGGCATCTCACCTCCTGTAGCTGCCAAGCTGCCAGCTGAGCATCTGAGACTTTTAAATGGTAGAAAAAGAGACAGGGGTCTGGCTCAGTGGCAGAATACTTGCCTAGTGTGCACAGGCCATGGTTTTGATCCCCAGCACTGTCAAGAATAAATAAATAAATGTTTGAATATGCATCAAATTACCTAGTACAAAGTCTGCTATAGAATGCACATCCTTTCTTAGTGAGGCCCTCCGCAACTTCGTGAGACCCGGTTTCAAAATAAAGTATAAAAAATAGGGCCGGGGGCATAGCGCAGAGGTAGAACGCCCCTGTGTTCAATCCCCGGTACCGCAAAAAAAAAAAAAAAAAAAAAAATGCACATCCTTTAACTGTGTTTTTCTTTTCTTGTTATTAAAAAAAAAAAAAAGCAAAGCCGGGCATGTTGGTGCAAACCTGTAATCCCAATACTTGGGAGGCTGAGACTGGAGGATTGAAAGTTTGAGGCCAGCCTGAGCAACTCAGTGAGACCCTGTTTCAAAAAATAAAAAAGGGCCGGGTGTGGTGGCGTACACTTGTAATCCCAGTACTTTGGGAGGCGGAGACCGGAGGATCCGGGTTTGCGGCCATGCCTCAGCTCTCTCTCTCTCTCTCTCTCTCTCTCTCTACTTAGTGAGGCCCTCCACAACTTCGTGAGACCTGGTTTCAAAATAAAGTATAAAAAAATAGGGCTGGGGGTGTAGCGCGGAGGTAGAACGCCCCTGGGTTCGATCCCCGGTACCACACACACACACAAAAAATAAATAAATAAATAAAAAAGGACTGGGGATAGCTCGGAGGTAGAATGTGCCTGGGTTCAATACCCAGTACAAAAAACAAACAAATTTTTTCTTAAAAATATGCTCATGGTAGAGGATTTTTAGAATAGAACACTTTATTTGATTCTACAATGGTAGTAGATACAATGTACAACACCAAGAGTGACCCCTAAGGTAAACCATGGACTCTGGGTGATAACAATGTGTCAGTATAGTGCAGTCGTAACAAATGTACCACTTTGGCAGAGGACACAATCATGCATGGAGGACCAGAGGTGTGTGGGAAATCTCTAACCTTGCCACTCAATTTGATTATAAACCTAAAACTGCTCTAAAAATATTAGTCTGTTAAAAAAAAACCTGCATAGGAAGTGGGAAGAGGACGGCTGCCAGGGGGCAGGGTGCTTCGTGTATGTGGTCACCCTCCTTCTTTCTAAGCCCCCCTTCTCTGCCATCCTCTTCCTCTTACTTCCCCAGCCTCTCCCACTTCACCAGCTCCTGCCTCTCGACCTGAGAACAAGCACACGGTTCTCTTACCCTAGAGAACCCTCCTCAGTTCTGCTCCCACCCACTCTGTCTCTGTACACCAAGTCCTCTCCTCTGGGGGCCTCTGACGCTTGTTCCTGTTCCAACCCCTGAATCTGGCTCTCCTCCCAGAGAATCTACTCACAGTTGCTCCTGCTGTAGTCAACTCTGACCTCCTAATTGCTGAATTGGAAGGAAAGTTCAATCCTCATCGAATTTGCCTCTGCTGCCCTTAAAACTCCAGGGCGTTCTCTCTTTGAAGCCTCACCTCCCCTTGGCTGTTGTGACGTCTCTCAGTCCTCTTTCTTTCTAAGGCAAACCTCCCTCTCCTTCCTTTGCAGAACATGGCCCCAGATGTGACTTTCACAGCAACAAAAGAGAAGGTGGCTGGTCTGGTGTTTGGGTTGGTTTAAAGTGCAATTCACTAATTTTTCTTCCTACCCCACTGGCAATTTTGTCTCATATTTCTCCTCTCTTTTTACCTAAATATTGTTATTAAAGTCCTACCTGTTCTTTGAAACCCAGCCCAATTTCTACTTCTTCCTCAAAGTCAAATGCCATCTCTAAACTTACTGGCCCTGATGTAATTATTCTAAGTGTCCAGTTCTTCATCTGCGTGGTGGGGATCACAAAAGAACCTATGAACTCACAATCCTACTGTGTAGGATTGTTGTGAGAATTCCATGTAAGGAATTTAGCACAGGGCCTGTCGTTGAGGAAGGTCTTAATATATGTCGGCCATTATAATACAATTTCCAGATGGAATCACCATGTTTATTACGAATGGATGTTTCTCTCTGGACTGAGAGATCTGGAGGTGGTTGAGGAGGGAGGGAGGGAGGTTGGTTTACTCATCCTTTCATTCCTTTGCAGGCATTGTCACATGTCCTGTGCTTTATATTTCTCTCATTCATGATAATGGATTCTGTATCATTCATTCAGTTCATGTAATTCAGTCCAGTCCAACAAAGCCGCATGAAGCTGCCTGTTGAGAATCAGGCATTAAACAAGGCTTGGAGATGCAGAAATCATGATGTTTGTTCCAAGTTGGGCTAGAGCTAACTTGGGTACAGGTTTTATACCTCCACCTCTACTATGAATGAGGCTTAGTCTTGATGACTGCAGTATGGCCGGCCTGGTATTTAGGTTGGTTTAAGGCATAATTCAATGAGTGGCCAGAGTCACACACCTGAAATTATGGTGGCCTAAATCTTTAAAATGAAGCGCATCCATGCTACTCATGGTGGTGAGTGTCCCTTTTGTCCTAACACTCCCACTTCTTCGTGGGGACAAGGCTGGTTTGGTTGGCTACGAGTTTTACCCTCCCAGGAAGTTTGCAAAACATGCCCCCAGATGCCTCTTTCTTAGCAACAAAAGGGAGTTTGGACTGGGTGACCTCTTAAGTCCCTGCTGACCTTGAAACTCTGTGCAGGTGTAGCAGCAGCCTGAGCCACAGGTCCGGGTTCCGCGGCAGTATTGATGCTGGCCTGTTTGGCTCATTAGTGTTAATCAGTAAACGGGTTGCTAAGATAATATTTGAGAGGTGGATTAAGGTGGAGGTGGGGCAGAAGAAAGTGTTCTTTGAGAACAGCGGTTACAGGGAACATAAAATGAACCCGACTCATGCCCCGCCTTTTCCTGGAAGCCCTTCGTCCTCTGGGCCCTCGGCGCATGTAGCACATTTGCCTGTAAAATATTCTCTGGACTTCACCCATGACAAACCTCTGACCACACGTTTTTGCTTTTATTTTTAAGATATGTATTTGTTTTGTAGCTACCAAGGAGATTTTAATCTACTACTTGAGATTGGTGACTTTGTCTTCTACATGTCGGGGGAATGTCCCATTTCCCATAGTTCGCAGTCCCATGCTGGAGAGAGTACAGCTTCCTAAGAATATAATTTGTTGACAGCCTGAAAGTGAAAGTTTCCAAGGACTGTAGCTTTAGCCTTCTGTGCTGGGCAGGGCATGGTTGGGGCTGCCTTCCTCAGTCCAAGTCCCTGGGAAGGATCTTAGAGTTGACCTGTACTAGAGCAGGTCTGGGCAGTGGTGCTTTCCCCCAAATTCCAGGGCCCCCAAAGCCTTTGCTTCCTGAGTTGAATTTTTTATAGTTGGTTTACAAGAAAAATCAATGAGTGATGGACTCCCCTTGGAGTGTAGGTGATAGCTCTTTCTCCTTTGAGGAATAACTTTCTCTATGTCCCCAACCCTGATTGCCACCTCAAATTCAGGTCCCATGAATATCTTGGTCCAGGGAGAGCTGCAGGTATCATGGGTACATAGCTTTCCAAAATTTCGTGCAAATTTTGTAATGTATACTTTTTCTAGAGAAGGGGTCCATTGTTTTAAACATCTTCATGTTTGTTCCCCCAACTTCAAGAAACTACTAGTTTATCCACATCTCTGTCACACAGGCTTTGTGGGATTTTTTTGTTTTATAAGGGAACACACAGAGATCCTATATGAGAAATTGGGGACAAGCAAGCCATTTGGCTTTGGGCTTCAAGCTCAAGGGCGAGGCTCAAATTTTGATGTTTTTAGTGGCAAACTTGTTCAGGGAAAGTGGTCAAAGTCTCCACACTAATACTGATTTTAAATCAAATTAATCAACCACCTTCCCACATTAGCAAAATCTGAGGGCGGGAAGACTGGCTCACGCTCAAGGGTCTTCAAAATTGGGAGGCCTGGGCTTCCCAGATACTTCGCAGAGAACTTGGGTATGGTCAGGTTCTGGCAGAGAATCTGGAACAAAGAATTAGGCAAGGTTTTCTTCTTTCTGTAAGCATGGGAAGGAAAAAGCTGTGAGGGACTTTGCCTGAACTGCAAGCCACTCACACACTATCAGGCTGAGAAAAACGAAGCAGCAAATCCCACTCCTATGGTCAGAAGGCTCTTCAGTAGTGCTCAGGAGAATCAGCATGGCACCCATGAGAGAGCCGCTTGGAGCGCCCACTTTAAGCAGGTTTAAGTAGTTCTTTCTGAGCCAGGCATGGTGGCGCACGCTTGTAATCCCAGTACTTGGGAGGCTGAGACCGGAGGCTCTGGGTTTGCAGCCAGCCTCAGCTACTTAGTGAGACCCTGTTTCAAAATAAAGAATAAAAAATAAGGCTGGGGTATGGCTTGGAGGTAGAATGCCCCTGGGTTCAACACCCACTACTGCCCCCCCAAAAGCTCTTTCTGACAAAAAGAAGGTTTAGCTTACAGGCCTTCAGTTTGCTGAGCAATATCAGATCAACAGAGAAACTGACAGAGCTTATTGGGGATGAGGAATCTTAACATTGTGCATCCACTCTTGGGGTTAACAAGCAATAAAGACTAAGAACTGTATGTGGTGGGAATCAAGGGCCCCGAAACAGGTGGTGCACAGTGAGAGGCAAAGTCACCAACAACCTGAGAAACACAAAGGAGGCTCCATATCTAGACCAGTTCTGTGGGACACCAGGGAAGTGGCACTACTGCTTTTGTGCTAATGAAAAATTAAAACCGAGACCAAAAGCAGTTGTATGTCTTTTAGGCTTATTTTAAACACACACACACACACACACACACACACACACACACACACACACACACACACTACACACATGCAGAGTACAAAGGAAACTATACAAAATTCTGATAGAGTGGGCTCTTATGGTGCTAACAAAACCTTCTGTTGTCCTCAGAGGGTCATGAGCTAAGGAGCTTTTAGGTCACATTGGAGTGAGGTGCTGGATTTGGTAGACCCTCCAGGATGTTGAAAGTCAACATCAGAGCTCAGGGTGGGAGAACCCAGGGATACATATCTTCTTTGCAGAATCCACCTTAACAAGGCCATTTCTCTCTAGGTTATTTCTGTTATCCAGAGTTTTAGTTTTGCGGCTGCCATGTTGAATGTTTCTGTGAACACAGAAATCCTATTTCTATTGTCAACTCTGAGCTTTAGTTCTTTTGGTTCAAGAGATCAGAAAGGTTTCAAAAGATCTTATTTTTCTAATTGTTGAGTAGTGTATTTTTCAGTTAATAACAATAGATGATGATGATTGGACACTTACTGTAACCTGGCACTATTTAAATTGATTTGCATGTTTAAATCAGTGGCTCCTGGTAGCCACATCATGACATAGGTACCATGATTATCCCCATTTTACAGATAAAGACACTGAGGTGCTAAGAGACTGAGAGCTCACCTGAGGGTACTATCTGGCGAACCTCAGAGCTGGGATTCAAACACAGGTGCTCTGGTGCCCTCACCGACCTGTGCTTCCCGTCAACGTGCCCAGCCTTCCATCAAGACTCTCCACAGTGGTTGTGCTGATGGACTTGGTCTTAGTGGTCTCTGGGTGACATGGGCATGGGCTTTCTCTTGCCCCTGATAAAGAATTTTGTCATGGGAGGAGAGATGATTCTGAAAAGAGTCTGAGGAGTTCCCAGTGGGGGAGAGGAAAGGGACTCAACTTGGGAGGGTCCTTGACTTACACGACAGAAAAATTTCAGCGTGTACTAGTGAGAGACACCAACAAAGGTTTATTTAGGAAAGCAAGGAATGCACATTGAGGGAGAATGCAGATTATCTCAAGGGAGGGACACACTTTGGGGCTTCATGACTCTTCTTTGAAAGGAAACTCGGTGAGGGGTGGGTATGGGAAGGTATGTGAGGAACCTCCTTCCAGTGACCTGGTAATCTTCCTCATCCTTGCTGTGGTCTCCATTGTCTGATCAACAGATAATGCTGGAAAGTCCCCTATTAACAGGTTCCTCAAGGTATTGTATCACTCTTGCTTAAACTGTTCCCTGAGGTGGCTAATTAATGGTGCAAAAGGCAATTACCATAAGTGAGTGAATTTTGTGTTAGCTTTAAGATTTCTCAGGAATTTGGGAGTTATAGACCTGGGAGAGAGACAGGCTTAGGGATTGACAGGCCTGGAAAAGTATGTGGGACTTCTGAATTAAAATTTAATTTCCTTCTCCTTCCTTTATGTCTCTTTTCTATCTATTTTTAAAATTTCTTCTATCATGCCTCAAGGTGAGGAGCTTGGGGAAGCCAGGGTCTTACTCCCAGCTTGTACTACCTTTATTTGGCTGCTGGGGCATCTGTGTTGAGAAGATGGTGCTGGGCAGTTAATGGGAGAGACTTATTTTTCCCCTCATATGATATATATTCCAGGCAAGAGAATTTTTATGGGATCAAAGCAAAGTGGAAATCAGAAAATGTGAATGTGGTCAGAAGTCCTGTAAGCAGAAGTGTGGTAGGACCGGATTTAGCTAATGGCCTATTCCTTTCATATGGAAAAGTCATCTTATCCTAAAAATAGATGAGTTTAAATAATCCATTACTTGTAATCGATTATTTGAAATAGTCTACTGAGAGACCCCTCCCATCCTCATGCACTACAACTTGTTTCCTTCTAGTCACACAAATGAATGAACACAAAATACCCAGGCACACAAACACCAAAACAATGAGCCAGCCCTGGAGGTGACCAGGGGTGAGCAAATTGCCTCCTAATCTATCTAATAAGCTTTGAGGCTTAAGCAAATATCTACTCCTTGTGAAGCCAGCCTTGCCACAACCTAAGTAAACAGGCTCCTCGGATGTTGATACTGCCCTCCAGGCCCCAGGCTGTAGCAAAGCACACTGTCTGATGGCCCGAGGGTGGGCTTTACAAGGGCTCCTGTCAAAGCCAAAGTCCAGTTGAGGGCTGGGGGAGAGGGATCAGGCTGACACTGAACTGATGGCTTTCTGGAACCCAAGGCCCCAGGCGGCTTTGTTTCTTAACCAGGGATATTTTCTTAGCTTCCTGTTCTGCCTTGCTTTCACTCCCACCCCTCTCTCCCGAAACCTGTGACATTCTCCTCATTCTTGGGTCCTCAGAGGGAGGGAAACCATGTAAGAATCTTCCCAGACTTCCACTGCTTGCCCGAATTCTCCCACTTCCCATGTTTGGCCCAGTGGAACTTGTTAGAAAGATTAAAAGCAGATTACATGACGGCAAAATGACTAAACCATTTCTCATAAAGGACCACTTTTAAAAAAAATCAGAAGATTGCTTTGCCTGAAATAATTTTCCCAATAAAATGTATTTTGAATTTTAGCTTTAAATTTAATTTGTCTATTGCTCAAAAATATTGCCTAAATTTAATATTGTCTATTGCTCAAAGAAAAAAAATCACGGTCATTAGCATGCATTTGGGATGGAAGGGAGAATACGGTGTCACCGATGATCTCTTCCTTTGGTAAACTCTGAGGCCCTCTTCCTTTGGTAAACTCTGAGGCCGTGGCAAGTGCTCTCACGAGCATTATCTATCTCATGTATCCTCACAAGTGACTGCTAAGACAAGCAGGACAGTATCATTATCTCCATTTCACAGGAAACTCAAAGACTGTGACCTTGCTAAAGGCCAAAATCAGGTATGAATGGAGACCCCAAATCAGATTTCTTAATGCCAAATCCAGTTGCAGGATCCTACGTAAGTATATCATAAGAGAGGCTGCTTTTCTGGTTGTTTCCTAAAATTCTTTGCACTCCAGAGAAGTCAAAGGCTATTCCAGTTTGCAGTGTTACAGAATATTCAGAGGGTGGGATGGGTGGGAGAGCCTTAGGTTTGCTGCACCAAGTGCCACGCCCCGAGGCTCCCCAGCGATCTTCCACTGTGAAAAGGGAAGTGGAGTAGTCATGCCTGCCTGTAGTTCTCAAGAGACTAAGCCAGGAACTTAAGTAATGAAAATGAATTATGTGATTCCATTATATTAGTCACTTCAAGGTAAGTAATTATAGTCATCTTCTTCCTTTGTAATCTTCTTAGCCTGGTGGTATTTCCTGACTCTGACATACTTTGGTGTGATTATATCTATCAGCTGGCACTATGACTAATTGTTTGGAACTATTCTGTCTGCTTGTTGTCCTTATTTGTGATGGCGAACTATCTCTATAAATCTCACCCAAAAGGCCAATTATTATTATTACTTTTATAGGTGTAGCTTAACACAGTGCTGGAACATAGTTAATGCCCAACAAATTGTAGTTATAATAATTAAAAATCTAGTTTTGCCCAGGCACCTGCTGAGTGGGTGGTTTTTTGAAGCATGATAATTACATCATAACTTGGGAAATCTGTGAATGCTTTTCAAAAGTGGCCTTGTCAGAAACCCAAGGAAAGGTAGCAAAAACTATGGTTTCCCTTAGTACCTTTTAATTTATCCCTTTAATTTCTTCAGTTCTTTAGTCAAAAAGACCCACGAGGACTTCCCAAAATTAACATTTGCTTCATAAATAACCACAATTTTGGAATATTAATGTGAGAATACTTGATTGATTAGAAGAGTTTTTTTTTTAGGTACTGGGGATTGAACCCAGGGGCAGTTCACCTCCGAGCTATACCCCCAGCCCTATTTTTTATTCTTTATTTTGAAACAGGGTGTTACTAAGTTGTAGAGGGCCTCACTAAGTAACTGAGGCCGGCCGTGAACCTGCAATTCCCTTGTCTCAGCCTCCCAAGAACTGGGATTACAAGCATGCGCCACCACGCCTGGCTTCAATTAGAAGAGTTTTGATAGCTTTTCAATCACCATCTGATATTGATAAAGCCCTTCCCAAAGGACATTCCAAGCTGGCCTCTGCCTGCTCCAGCCTCACTCAATTGCAGAGACCAAAGACTTGTCCCCAGAGCACTGACCCACTTAGTTGGTCTTGAGCTGTCAGGACCAAACTTGGCAGAAAATGAAACGTCCAATTCTGTTTTGTTTTTGCAGTGCTGGGGATGGAACTCAGGGCCTTGCACATGCAAGGCAAGCACTCTACCACTGAGCTTCACCCCATCCCTCGAAGCATACAATTCTTCTTTCTTTTTGGGAGGGGGGTGACTGGGATTGAACCCAGGGGCATTCTTTCTCCTAGTTCATCCTCAGCCCTTTTTATTTTTTGTTTTGGAACTGGGTCTCACTACGTTGCTGAGGGTCTTGCTAAGTTGCTGAGGATCTTGCTAAGTTGCTGAGTCTGGCCTTGAACCAGCAATCCTCCTGTCTCAGCCTCTCAAGTACTAGGATTACAGGTGTGTGCCACTGCACCTGGCTGACACATCCAATTCTTATGAGCAGGTACGGCATGGAGGTGGTCTTGAGTGCCCACTGAGCTGTAGCCTTCCTAACTTCCGCTGTGTATGTCTAGTTTCTGTTTTCAACTTCATCCTCCTCATCCTGAAACCACCCAGCAAAGAAAGTCAGTGATGAAATATTTCCCAAAGCAAATAAGAAAATAACTTTTATTGGTCTGAGTTCAAAGCAATTGACTTTCAATGTTTGTAATATACTTATATGTAAACTTTAAGCAAACACATTTTTATTATCACCCCCAGCCTACCTCAGAGCTACACCCCCAGCCCTATTTTTTATTCTTTATTTTGAACCAGGGTCTCACTAAGTTGCTGAGGGTCTCGCTAAGTAGCTGAGGCTGTCCTTGAACCTGTGATCCTCCTGTCTCAGCCTCCCAAGCACTGGGATTACAAGCATGTGCCACCACACCCGGCTATTATTGCCCTTTAATATACATTGTCCTTTTCATGGGATTAATTCTGAGGACTTCAAGTAACACAGTAGGCCCCCAACACAGGTGGACTCAGACCCATGTTTGTAATGATTCTGAGTCAAGTGAGCTCCTTTCAGGTACAAGTTAGAGTCTGCATCTCTATGGTACCAGATGTCCCTGCTCTTAAGCAGCAAATTCACAATACATATGATAGCATAATGGTTGTAAGCATGAAAGAACAACATTGCTTGGACTTTCTAATGTGTGCTTAAAACTTTAAGCAGTGAAACAGAATGTGAACCGTGAGATTCATTACTGTAACAGACCAGTATGTAGGTATGAGCTTTTTTTTTTCTTTCCTCAAAAAATGCATGAATATAAATCAGAATGTGTTAATGCATTAATTTTCCTTTTATAACTTTACTGTATATTTTATTATTCACAGCCATAATTATACATAGGCAGTTCAATAAAAGAAAATTTGTGTTTCTTAATTTTTTTTCAGTACTGAGCATTGAACCGGGGTCTTGCGCCTGCTAGTCAAGGACTCGTCACTGAGCTATGCCCCCAGCCTCACTGTGTTTCTTTTTTGCAATTTTAATTAGGTTTATTTCATGATTACTACTCAAATAACTTTTTCCTGTGAAGAGGAAGGTGTTAAAAATAAATAATTTACTAAAGGTGTCAAACGCTGTGACTACAACACTGGGTCTAACTTCACCATGTCTCCTGAACTCTGTTTTGGACTGTAGTTCATTTTTTCCTCTAATGGACCCATCCCAGTGTAGTGGGGAAATACATCTCTTCCCATTGCTAGGCTCATGGCTGCGGCCCCTCGTGTTAGTCAGCTTCCTGACACTCAAACAAAATGCCCGAGATAATCAATTTATAAAGAGAAAATGTTGATTTTGGCTCATAGTTTTGGAGGTTCCTGTCCATGATTGGGTGGTCCTGCTGTTTGGGGCCTGTGGTGAGGTGGGACATCATGGCTGGAGCAAGTGGCCGAACAAAACTGATCACCTTGTAACTAGGAAGGGAACAGACACACACACACACACACACACACACACACACACACACGTAAAAGAAGAAGAAGGGGCTGGGATCCCACTATCCCTTCAAAGGCCCACCCCCAGTGACCAAAGGAACTCCCACTAGGGCCTACCTCTTAAGTGTCCTATGGCCTCCCAATGGTACCACCCTGGGGAGGACATTTGTACCACATGTGCCTTTGGGACCATTCAACATCCAAACTATAGCACCCCTATAACAAAAGACAGCATACCAAGAGAAAAGCATACAAATTCATTTAAGTTTTAAGGGACACGGGAGCATTCAGAATGGCTTATACGGTATGACTATGTTACTTTGATGTTTCAACTGATTAAAATATTGACAAGTCTTTATCCAAAGCTCAGATATTATTTTAAATCCACTATGTAATAAACATTGAATTTTATAAAAATAACAGCATGGCTTGGTGATTGGTAAAAAAAAAAATGCAGACCCAAAGAATGAGGGAAACCTGTGTATTTTATGCTAAGTTTGATAAAGCGGTAGATAGTTGTGTGGAAGTAGAATTGGACAAAGAGTGTATAATGGAACCGTGATTAAACCAGGGGGAGGGTGAGGTGTTGCCTGTTTTTTCATATTTTTCTCTGTGTCCCTGTATCTTCAGATATAAGGATGTTCCTTTCTTTCAGGAATAGGTGAACACCTCCAAAATGAGGGTCTCATGGCCTTAAGGGAGAAGGGCAGGGGAAGGGAAGAGTGACCTTCCTGCTTCTGTTGTTTTCTCAAATGCCAAGTACCATATTTTGGGATAGCGTGCCCTAAGCCCCATTGTCATCACCCAAATTAGCCCTTTTATTCTTAGCTTATTTCTCTGCTGAGACACCAGCATGCCTGACACCAAACCTACTAGGGTTCTGACACTTGACAGAATCAATGGCCACATCTCCCCTGCAGATCCTTGTTTACTCCGCGTACTTACTTATGTGGTGCCTTGAGCACTTTCATTAGTATAATGCGATGGTCAGTGTGGTCTCGGACACCTCTCTCAGGTACACCAGGGAATAGTGATCATGCAGATGCTATTCTTATCAATAGATAAGAATGATTGATGTTGGCAAAACGAATCTCTGCCAAGTGGAGCTCTAATCAGCTGTGACTATAGGATCCTATTTGCTAGTACTGATTTCAAGGACAGCCTAGTTATAAGTGGGCCCCAGTGGCCCACTCTCAGGGTGCTTTAAAGGAATCATGTTCAACAGAAAAATATAACTAATACCAACTTCATTTTTAACTTGTGTCTAGAGAATCCACAAAAGGAGAGAAGGGAATATGTCCTTAATTTATGCCAAATTATCTTCAAAATCTTGTCTTCCCATTTCAGCCACTCTCTGAGTACTCTTTACAGAAGGAGCCACCCTTCTCCATGTCTCTCTCTCTTATACTCTTTATTCCTAACCAAGAATCTCAAGCCCCAACAAACAAAACCTCTTCCACATCCAGCAGGTCTAGCCTTTTCTTCTCTTGTTGTTTCCTGTCTCTTCTATTCTTTCTGCTCCCCAGGTCTTTGCCCATGTTCCTGGCATAGATCACAAAAGTAAGAGTCCAGATGAGAGCCGGGTGTGGTGGCGCACACTTGTAATCCCAGTACTTAGGGAGGCAGAGACCGGATTATCCGGGTTCGCGGCCAGCCTCAGCTCTCTCTCTCTCTCCCTGCCTCCCTCTCTCTCTCCTTAGTGAGGCCCTCCGCAACTTTGTGAGACCCGGTTTCAAAATAAAGTATAAAAAATAGGGCCGGGGGTGTAGCGCGGAGGTAGAACGCCCCTGGGTTCAATCCCCGGTACCGCAAAAAAAAAAAAAAAAAAAGACC
>PVJS01013685.1:0-41675 GCA_004027185.1 Glis glis | reverse complement strand
TCTCACGCGTGCTCTCTCCTCTCTCCTCTCTCCTCTCTCTCTCTTTCTCTCTCTCCCTCCCTCCCTCCCTCCCTGTCTCTCTTTCTCTCTCTCTCTCTCCTTAGTGAGGCCCTCCGCAACTTCGTGAGACCCGGTTTCAAAATAAAATATAAAAAATAGGGCCGGGGGTGTAGCACGGAGGTAGAACGCCCCTGGGTTCAATCCCCAGTACCGCAAAAAAAAAAAAAAAAAAAGAAAAGAAGTGGTGGCAAGGATGTGAGGAAACTGGAATGATAAGTGCATTGTTGGTAGGAATGTAAAATGATACGGCTGCTGTGGAAAACAAGATAGAAGTTCCTCAAAAATTAAAAATAATTACCATATGATCCACCAACTCAATTTCTGAGCATGTGCCCAAGTGACTTGAAAGCAGGGTCTTGAAGAGGTATCTGTACACCCATGTTCATAGCAGCAGCATTAAAAATAACTAAATGCCCAGCCAGCATGGTGGCACATGCTTGTAATCCCAGTACTTGGGAGGCTGAGACTGGAGGATCCGGGTTCGCGGCCAGCCTCAGCTACTTAGTGAGGCTCTCCGCAACTTAGTGAGACTGTTTCAAAATAAAGAATAAAAAAATAGGGCTGGGGGTGTAGCTTGGAGGTAGAATGCACCTGGGTTCAATCCCCAGTACCGCAAAAAAAAAAAAAAAGAAACTAAATGTGGAGGTAAACCAAATACTTACTGACAGATGAATGGAATAGCAAAATGTGGTATTTACATACAAGGGAATATTAATCTACCTTGAAAAGGAAGGAAATTCTGACATAGGCTACAAAATGGATGAACCTTGATGACATAATGCTAAGTGAAATAAGCCAATCACAGAAAGACAAATAATGTATGATTCAACCTAGATGAAATAAAATAAAAATCAGAGATAGAATTCTGGTGGCCAGGAGCTATGGGGAGAGGAGAATGAGGAGTTATTGGTTAAAGGGGTCTAGAGTTTCAGCTTTACAGAATGAAGAGTTCTGGAAATAGACGGTGGCAATAGTTACATAACAACATAAACACACTTAATATCACTGAAATGTACACTTAAAAATGATTAAGATGGCGAATTCTATGTGCATTTTAGCATAATAAAAAGACAATTGAACAAAGAAATAGAATCAATGTTAAAGGTATCAATTTTCTTCAAATTAACCTATGTAAAATACAGGGAGATTTCTTTTTTTGAACCCAGGGGCGTTCTACCTCCGTGCTACACCCCCGGCCCTATTTTTTATACTTTATTTTGAAACCGGGTCTCACAAAGTTGCGAAGGGCCTCACTTAGTAGAGAGACAGAGAGAAAGAGAGAGAGAGAGACGGAGAGAGAGCGCTAAGGCTGGCCGCGAACCTGGATCCTCTGGTCTCCGCCTCCCAAAGTACTGGGATTACAAGCATGTGCCACCACGCCCGGCCAGGAGATTTCTTAAAATTAAATAACTTGGTAAAAAGTGTCTTAAAAGTTTGAAAAACTAAACATGTGAGCATAACTGGGAAATTCTAGAAAGAGATATTGGGGGAGGGAGAGACTAAGCACATCAGATCAACTTTAATATACAAGATTTTAAAAAAATAACATGGTAAAATTATTCTAAATGTTTGGAAAAAACAAGTATGTGAATGTAAATGGGAAATTCTTGAAGGGGGAATGGGGAAAGCGGAATAGACAAAGTCTATCACATATTAAAGTATATTACCTACAAAAAACAGAGGTATAGTTATTAAAATAACTTGATATTCAGATGGAACAGACAAGTGAACATATCTATAAGTCTGTTAAAAAATGCATGTGTTAATACTGAATACATGATGCCAAGAAACTTTTCTCTACAATCAAAACTGTCAGGAACTATACTATATGAAACTTTGTCAGAATGGGCCATCCCACTCTTGCATGGATGATAGATCCTTATGAAACAGAAGCAGCCTCAATTTCAACTCAAAGCTTCAGATAAAGAGTTACCAGACACAACATTCCACATTTATCTTAACTCTGTGGTCTCTAAAGAAAACAAAGTCCGGGAGTTGGCTTCTCAGCCCAGGTCCCATGTTTATTAAACCCTTGACACAGTCTTGTTATGCTTTAAAACTATCAAATATTACCACGTTTAAATTTTACCTCAACTGCACCCTTCTCCAAAATCATGTAATAACCCTGGTTTCTTTTTCTATAAAATGCTGATATGTCCTCTGCTATACAAGTCTCCCTTACAGCAGCAAGCAAGCCTAACTTTGTCAGCCTACATATGTATCACTGTGGTCTTTATCAGATTGAAATAGTTGATGAAAAAAACAAGTACATGTGGAAATTTAATATATAATTCATAACAGCATTTCAAATCAAGAAAAAGATGGCTTCTTCAAGAAATGATACTGAAATAATTAGTCTTTTGGGGAACATAAAAAGCAACCAGGAGCCGGGCATGGTGGCGCACGCTTGTAATCCCAGTACTTTGGAAAGCGGAGAACGGAGGATCCAGGTTCGCAGCCAGCCTCAGCTAGCTCTAGCTCTCTCTCTCTCTCTCTCTCTCTCTCTTCTTAGTGAGGCCCTCTGCAACTTCGTGAGACCCGGTTTCAAAATAAAGTATAAAAAATAGGGCCGGAGGTATAGCGTGGAGGTAGAAAGCTCCTGGGTTCAATCCCCGGTACCGCAAAAAAAAAAAAAAAAAAAGCAACTAGGAGGATCCCTTTCTGATAATTAACAATTCCAAATGTATCAAAGATTTCAATATTTAAAAAACAGAAGTTAAAGCTAGACAAAACATCTTTCTGCATTTTTATATCATGAATTGAGATATTCCCCACACTCTGAAGATATGACTAGAGAAAAATTATGAGTTTATTCATTGGCTAAATTTCTGATGGCAAAGCTGTTCATTCAAAAGTACATTTCTTCATAAAATGTTTAAAAACTAACCGTACAGCATAAAGAAAAAGATAAATAATTAACTCACTATAAAAACAGTAAAGCCGGGCGTGGTGGCGCACGCTTGTAATTCCAGTACTTGGGAGGCTGAGACCGGAGGATCCGGGTTAGCGGCCAGCCTCAGCTACTTAGTGAGGCCTCCGCAACTTCGTGAGACCTGGATTCAAAATAAAGGATAAAAAATAGGGCCAGGGTGTAGCTGGGAGGTAGAACGCCCCTGGGTTCAATCCCTGGTACCACACACACACACACAAAAAGTAAAAGATTCACTGAAAAAATACAATGGTTAAAATTAAGCAAAAGTAAATCAAATGAAGAGATGCTATTTTTAACCTACTATATTGGCAAAAATTTGAAGTTTATTAACAGCTAATATCTATTACATGGCACTAATGTATTCTTTCTCACAATATACACTTATACTGTCTTTTGGAAGGGCATTTGGCAAAAACTTTTGAAATTTCTAATGGAATGTGCCTTGATCCATCATTTCACGATTATAAATTTATTATGGATACAATTATAGAAGCTATGTTCAGGACAGCCATAAGCATAAGATGTTTGTTGATGGAATTATTAAACAACCATAAAACAGAATACTCTGCAAGTAAAAACCAATGATCTCTATGTGATAAGGAAAATCCTTATACGTTTGGCTAAGATTATTATTGTTACTAAAGATATATTTTTAAAATCAGAATGAAAAGAAAAAAGAAACACAGGTGAATATACAAAAAATGTTTTCTTTCCCATTTCTACCACTAGGCTCACTCAAAAAATAACTATTCATTATTTGAAAACTTGCCCCTCCAAAAAGAGAGCAATGCCTATATTAGCATATATGTATGTTCATCTTTTAATCTACAGTAGAGATCAAGCTTTCTCCATTAGTTTCCACTCTATCCTTTCCACTTATTTTTTCATAGTACAACCTCATTTATTTTAACAACTGTGTAGGGTAAAAGATTTATTTTTAAAGACAAGCTACTGAAGTCTGCACAGCATAAGCATAATCCCCTTTGATTGAATCCTCGAGGATTGAACCTAATACTGTTCCCCTCAGTGTTTTAACTCTGGACTCTGCCATTCCTCAGACGTGCCAGAGTCTTTGTACTTGCTCTTCTCTGCTGGAAACACACCTCACCCAGACACTCACATGTCTCATTCTCCAACTACTTCAGGTCTTCACTTCTCAGGGGTCTTCTCTGACCATTCTACTCCTACCCAAAGAGCCTATTAACATCTAGGATTATTTTGCTTATTCATCTTGCTATTGTCATCTTTTTTCTATCTTGATCAGTGGTTCTCAAACCTGAGTCTACATCAGAATTATCTTAAGGCTAGTTACAACACTATTCAAATCAAGAGACCTGGGGCAAAGTCTGAAAATCTGAATTTCTAATAAGTTCCCAGGTGATGTTATGGATCCAGGGACCACAGTTTCAGAACCAATTTTTCAGAGCTACATGGGGAGAATCCCATGTGATAATGTGCAGTGCTAAAGTTGCAAGCGAAGAAAAGACAAGGGCTGCCAGTGACCCAAGAAGCTAAGCAGCATTCTTCCCTAAACCTTGAGAATATGGCCCTGACAGTATCTTGATTTCAGATGTCCAGCCTCCAGAACTGACAATAAATTGATACTGTTTTAAATGGCCCAGTTTGTGGTACTTTATTATGGCAGTCCTAGGAAAGTAATGCAATAAGACCAAGAATGCAAATGACTATGCCAAGGTGCATATAATTTCAAATTCTGTTGTCCAACTTTTCTACCAGTTTAAATGTACTTTAATATACTGCTTTCACTGTAATCAGGCTTCCTGTTTCAGAATCTCCCCAATATTGCCTCTTCCCACCCTCAATGTGTCCCTTCAATGTGTACAGCAATGCATACTATAGATGCTAGATCATTTGAATTTTATTTTTGGTTTCTCCTACCTTCTTTTCTTATGGACTTTCCTAACTCACAAAGACAAGCTTCTTTATTTTTCTTCTCTAAGTAACACTTATGGTCACACATTAGAGATTTTGGCATGTATTTTCCCCTGGGACACTTGAATTAGGTGAAATAAAAATTTAAGTTCATACTGGAGTTCCTTTCTAACCAGATTTTAAGATAAAATGCTAACTTCACACTGACTGTAACAATTCTTTTCTTCTTTCTTCATTTAAAAGTATGGTCTTAATCCCACTGAATTTTAGGTTAAAATATGTATATGTATGTGTGTGTGTGTGTATACATACACAGATACACACACACCACCTACCTTTCTTTCAACCTTGCTATATAGTTCATAAATTAGCCTCTTTACTGAAATATCTCAACAAATCTTGTAAAAGAAGATTTCTCTTGAGTGGCTTAAACTAAAGCTGACCTTTTTTTTGTGTATGTGTGGTACTGGGGATCGAACCCAGGGGCTTGCTATATCTGAGCTACACACTCCCAGCCCTATTTTATTTAATTAATTAATTAATTTATTTATCTATTTATTTATTTTGCGGTACCAGGGATTGAACCCAGGGGCGTTTTACCTCCGAGCTACACCCCCGGCCCTATTTTTTATACTTTATTTTGAAACCGGAGGGCCTCACTAAGTATCTGAGGCTGGCTGGAAACCCGGATCCTCAGGTCTCCGCCTCCCAAGTACTAGGATTACAAGTGTGCACCACCACGCCCGGCCCCTATTTTATTTTGAAACAGGGTCTGTAAATTGCTGAAAGCCTAAATTGCTGAGGCTGGCCCCAACCCAAGATCCTTCTGTCTCAGCCTCCCAAGTACTAGGATTACAAGTGTGTGCCACCACACCTGGCCCAATTTGTATTTAAGATTTATAAATGCATGATCACGAAGATTTCAATTAGTGATTTTGTCCACACAAAACTCTAAATTAGCCGGGCGTGGTGGTGCACGCTTGAAATCCCAGTACTTTGGGAGGCGGAGACTGGAGGATCCGGGTTCGCGGCCAGCCTCAGCTATCTCGCTCTCTCTCCCTCTCTCTGTCTCTCTCTCTCTCTATTTAGTGAGGCCCTTCACAACTTCGTGAGACCCGGTTTCAAAATAAAGTATAAAAAATAGGGCCGGGGGCGTAGCGTGGAGGTAGAACGCCCCTGTGTTCAATTGCCGGTACCGCAAAAAAAAAAAAAAAAAAAAAAAAAACTCTAAATTAGCAGGGCATGGTAGCACATGCCTGTACTCCCAGTATTAACTGGGAGGCTGATACAGAAGGATTGCAGGTTCAAGACCAGCCTCAGGAACTTAAGACTCAGCAACCTAGTGAGACCCTGTTTCAAAACAAAAAATAAAAAGGGCTGGGCTATTGCTTGGAGGTGGAATGTGCCTCTGGGTTCAATCCCCATTACCAAAACAAAACAAAACTCTAAATTACCATGGCTTATAAAGTTAAGCTGTATAACACAATTTTTATTTCAGCACAAATCAATATGCAAATAGTGGATTGCATATGCATAGTGACTCACTTCTGTATTCCTATGACTAGGTAAATATTAGCTCATTATATGTATTCCTAAATAAATTTGTGATAAAATTCTAAAATCTCTGGGTATTGAATTTATTCAGAAATACAGACTAGAAAAATCTAAAGAAAGCACAACTGAAAAAAACTGTGTAGTAACCACACAATATTTTAAATGATGAATCCTAAGTAAAAAGATGCAGAAAAACAAATTCCTGGCAAAATTGAGAGACATTTAATAGGTCTCCACTAGTACTGACAAATCATTCCTTTTTCCTATGAAGAATTTTAAATGAGTCATACTTTCCTTACTAAATCACTGTTTTATTTAACATATGGTGAAAAGAGTTAACTGTTTGGTAACTTGAAGCTTTATATTCACTTAAACTGTACATCAATATATACTAAAAACAAGTACAGTTTATTATATGCAATACTTAGAACACACAGTATTATGTGCATAAGGCTCATCTGGAAAGCTGTCATCTAAATACCTTCTAAAAACTCAATTCCCTACTCCCTAATTCACACCAGAATTAACTCGAAATTACGCACAGCACTTTTTTCTTGACATCCAGGCGAAGCTATCTATGCTCTACGCCCAACTTTTAGTAAAATTAACATACTTCTGGCCCTTACACATTGCCTATTTACTGTGATGCAAAGTTCGAACTTTACAACTTTTTTTCATCCATAACGAAATCAACTCCTACTTAGCATGATAGTTATCAATCTTTAAAGTATTAAAAAGAAATAACGAGATCCGCACAATGACTTTAGAGAAGTGGATTCGAAATTTGGTCAGCTTGTTCAGAATGTGTGCTTTTTTCCCTGTCATCATCATTTACGAGTATACAATGTACCTAAATTCCAATCAGTAGACAACTTGCCAGCCCCGAGTAAAAAAAAAAAAAAAAAACCCTTTCCCATGCAGCAAGTGCCCCCCAACACACACCTGGTTCGTTCACTCAGTCGGCGGCAGGGAAACTTAAAAATAAATCAGCTACAGACAAACCTGATGATCCGAGCCAGCCCCGGGCGCGCCGCAGGCACTTTGGACGGCGCCCGCTCGCAGCCCGCGGCTCTGGCGGAAGGTGTGGGCACCTGAGCGCGGGCGGCGGGCCGGCCCGGGAGGAGCGGGAGGAGCGGGAGGACCGGGGAGGACCGGGGCGGGGCGCACGGGCGGGCGGGCCCGGGACCGCTAAGGGGTCCGGCCGGACGCGGGGCAGCGCGCGGGGCGCGGGCGCGGGCGGCGGCAGGAAGGACCCGCGGCGGGGAGCAGGCTACATGTCGGCAACATAGCGGCCGGGGCGCCGGCCCGTGGCGAGCGCGGGCCCCGGAGCAGGCACTGCCCGCGCCGCCCTCGGGCGCCCGCCGCCGCAGCCCGCCCCGGCCCCGAGACACCTGTTCGGCCGCGCCCCGCGCTCGGCGCCACCCTCGCCGCCCGCCCGCCCGCCCGCCCGCCGCCCGCCGCCCGCCGCCCCGGGGGAGCGCGCCGAGCCGAGACCTTGCACCCGCGGCCCGAGGGCGCCTCCGCCGGCCGTACCTGACATCCGCCGCGGCGCCCTCTCGCCCCTCCCGGGGGGCGGAGAGGGGACGACTCGAGACCGGCGACCTGCGCTCTCCTGGGCAGCCGCAGAAGTGGCTCGGGGCCGCTAGCCGGGGCCGCCCGCTGCCGCCCAGATCCTTCCCCGGCGGCGGCCGAGGCGGGCCCGGCGCGCGCTCCCGCCCGCTCGCTCCGCCCTCCCCGCAGCGCGGCCCGGCCCGGCCCGCCTACCGCGCAGCCGCCACCCGGGGGTCTCCTAGCGCTGACGTCGCCGCCGCCGCACAGCCCCAGGGAAGGGCGGTGTCGGGGGCGGGGCCACGGCGACGTGCGGGCTCGGGGATTGGCCGCCGAGCGCACGCTCCGCCCCTCTGCGAAGGGGTCTGGGAAGTCGGGGCTTCCACGAGCTGTAGGTTTAGTGGCAGCCCTTTTACGCATCTCCTCTGCCGGCTTCCACCGTCTGATCCTGCAGTTGGGCTCTGACTAGCTTCCGGATTTAGGGCACTGGGGATGGGGGCGAACGAAAGGAAATAGCAGAAACTGAGGCTGAGGGTGCCCGAAAGACCACTGTCCGAGAGACAGACTCTAACCCTGCAGGAGTCTCTCGGTCTCTAACCTGCTACTAACACGTTCATTTTATTTTTTCTGCTGCTCTTTCCCCATACTATCTTTCCTCCGTTTCTCTCTGGCCTTAATTAAAATAAGTATGGCAAGATGAAGTATGCAAAAGGGTGCTGCGTAACCAGATGTGTGAACCAGGAAGAGCTGAAAACCCAGATAGTGATACCAGAATGCCTCCTGTGAGAACACGTGTCGGATCTTTGGTTCTGTCAGTACTTCAGTTTGGTCCTGCCCTTGGCATTCCTCCGGGCTTTGCAAAACTCGTTTTCCCTTTCTTGGTAAAAAAGCCTCAAACCCGGAAGCTGTCTTTGGAAAAGACAAGTGGGCTGCCACCTGTTGAGGCAACCCCACCATAGCCGGGAGGTGGGATTAAGGTCTAGTCCTTATAGGCATTAACCTTCTACCAGGCCATGCTCCAGGATGGGAAAGTTGCTGCCTGCACCTTTAAATGCCCTACTCAGGCAGTTAGTTCCTTAGTACCCTGTAAATGAAATCAGTTGTAACTTACTCAGGGCTGTGTCAGTCCTACGTTATAAAGAAGAGGTTTATTTTGGCTGTGGTTCTGGATAAAGATCAAAGGGCATCTGATGATGACCTTTTTCCTGAAGTGAAGCAGGATATACATGGCAAGAAACAGGGAGCTTGCAAGTTACCTAGCCCAGCTGGCTTTTATAGCAGACCTGCTCTCAAAGACAGCCCATTAATCCATTAATCATAGGTGTGGCTTAAGCCATTCATGAGGGCAAAGCCCTAATCAACTCTTAAAGGTTCTACCTGGTCCCACCTCTTATTATCTCAGAGTGGGAATTAAATTTCAACATGAGTTTTGGAAGGGACAAGCCATATTCAAACCATAATAGGCTAGAACCCTGGTTCTCTCAACCTATTAGCTGTGTAATGTTAGCAAGTTACTTAACTGTGCCTGAGAAATAGTCAACAATGTATATTATTGTTATTTATTGTTATTGTTACTTTTCCCTTCATGTGCTTAGGTTCAGCTTCAGTGTAGTTTGCCAGGACATACTATCAATAGATTCAAAAGAGTCTTACAAACGAATTTAAAAACTTAAAGTATATCCAATGACCTAATCCAAAGGTCTCCTTCATTCGAAGAAACTGAGGCCAGAAAGATTAATAGGCCCATGCCAGAATGGAGATAGCCTGACACCCAGGTTAGTGCCCTTTTCCTGCCCCAGGCCTCCAGACTTCTCCTTCTTACATCCTTACCTCTGTCCGCCTCTCCTCAACTCTTCTACATTTGTTGCCCTGCATCTCCCACCTCTATAGCTTTCCTCAGTATCCTTCCACCCACTGGAAAACAAGAAAAGTAGACCCCTCTAGAGATCACGATATTCCAAATAGAAAATGAAACAAAACTCAGAATTCTTCATGTCATTTTAATTTTATTGAAAGTTACAATGAATAAGGAATAATCTCTTTTTAGTGAACAAAGAAACCCTTCCAAGGATAAGTTCAGCCATAGCCATATGTAGGAAAATTACAGGCAAGAAGTAATGTTAATAGGAACAATACTGGGCCAAAGCACTCATCCCTTTTTTGGCATTTTTGAAATAGCTATTGTTTTATGAAAACAATACATGCTTATTTAAACAAATTTAAAAATTCAAACAAAAATGCAAGTATAAGCTGGGCGTGGTGGCGCACGCTTGTAATCCCAGTACTTTGGGAGGCAGAGACCGGAGGATCCGGGTTCGCGGCCAGCCTCAGTTCGCGCATGCGCGTGTGCGCAAGCGTTCTCTCTCTCTCTTTCTCTCTCCCTGTCTCTCTCTCTCTCTACCTAGTGAGGCCCTCCGCAACTTCGTGAGACCCGGTTTCAAAATGAAGTATAAAAAATAGGGCTGGGGGTGTAGCGCGGAGGTAGAACGCCCCTGCGTTCAATCCCCGGTACCGCAAAAAAAAAAAAAAAAAATGCAAGTATAGTTTAATGAATTTGTCCAAATCCCACAATCTACATGCATTCATTCTTAAATTCTGTGTTAACATTCTTCCAGACATCTCTCTAAAACTAAAAAGCAAATAAGGACATACAAGTACAATATTTTATAAGTTATATCTCACACACAGTTATTCTGTCACTGAAAAATGCATCATACATTACATCTTTTTAATAGTTGCATAGTGTCTGTTAAGTGGCCGTATCATCCCATAGCTTACCAGAATTCTATTGAACTTATGGGTTTTTCCTCCAAGTTTTCACCATTATAAACAATTCTTTTTTTGTGTGTTTGGTACCAGGGATTGAACCCAGGGGCATTTTACCTCCGAGCTACACCCCTGGCCCTATTTTTTACACTTTATTTTGAAACCAGGTCTCACGAAGTTGTGGAGGGCCTCACTAAGTAGCTGAGGCTGGCCGCGAACCTGGATCCTCCGGTCTCTGCCACCCAAGTACTGGGATTACAAGCGTGCGCCACCACACCTGGCTTCATATAAACAATTCTTTGATAAACTTCCCTATGCATACTTTTGTACAACTGTGCAATTATCTCCTTGGTCATGTTGCTAGAAATGACATTCGTGTCAGCCAATTCATCCATGTTATCAACTAGATAACAAAAAGTCGTGATTACTTTGAATAACATACTTCATATGTGGGACTCAAAACTGACTATGTACATTTGTAAAATATTAGCATTCATAAGCAAGCAGTTTGGATTTAAGTGTATGGCAGGATGGTAGCTTATTATATGTCCAATCTCATTTTATTAGCCTGTTGAAAATTTATTATGCTTTAACAGGTATACATAATTATGACTGGCTCCTTTTTCTTTTCATCAATTAATTTCAAACTGTGGCTGGGAATCTGCCCCTCTTTATAGCAGCAGTAGTATTTAAACATTCTTAGTAATAAACATACATTTAACCAGTAAATGAGTCTAAGTGTTCATCCTAGAGCAAAATTGCACCCAACAGCAAGAAAATAAAAGGGGGAAGGCTTTGTACAATGGAATGTCAGAGGTAGAGATTATGCAATTATTGGCAATGCACAATTTGGTGGCATGAGTAACCTAACAGGTCTGAGGATGAGTAACATACAGCTTAGTATAGGATTCAAGTCCTGATTATGTTCTGGATGAACTCTCAGAGCTCCCTGGTTTTGTTCCTTATTCACAGGATATCAGTTTCAAGACCCCTGTGGATACCTGAAACCTCACATAGTACCACATCCTACGTATGCTATGTTTTTCCTATACATACATGCCTATTATCAAGTTTAATTTATAGATTAGTCACAATGAGATTAACAACAATAGCATAATAAAAATAGAATAATTATAACCACGTACAGTAATAAAAGTTATATGAATGTAGATGTGATCTTTCTCTCTACCAAAATATCTTATTTTACTCTAGATCTTGGCAACTTCAGCATATACCTTTTTTCCTTACTAAATTTTTATCTTTCACTTAAAGGAAGTATTTTATGATTTCCCTTTTTGATACCCAAATTATTAGCATCACTACTCTTGCACTTTGGGGCCACTGTCTAGTGAAAAAAAGATTACTTCAACTAAGATGGTTACTATGTGACAAATGAGCAGTATATACAGTGTTGATGTGCTGGACAAAGGGATCATGAATGGGATGGCATGAAATCTCATCCCAATACTCAGAATGACACACAATTCAAAACTTGTGAATTGCTTATTTCTGGAAATTTCCACTTAACACTTTTGGATTACAGTTGACCATGGGTAAATAAAACCTCAAAAAATGAAACTGGACAAAGGAATATTATTGTTTCTTGTTTTCTGCTCTTTAGCTATGACCCCAAATCAATTGAAATCACTAACTTAACTATGTCGGATTATTTGTAGTTGTAGATGATGTCTGAGTAGGATAAAAGAAAAATTCTAGAAATTCATGGATACCATTTCCAGTATTAAATTAGGAAATAATGAAAAATTGACATCAGGAAACTGAGATGAGAGAAGTCCATCTGGTGACTGGCTTTTTCAACAGAGCTTCTCATCTATTGAAAATACCTGCCAAAAGTTCCTCTCTGTAGAACCTAAGAGAAAATTTTCTTTTTTTTTTATTATTCCATATGGTTACATCTTCATAAGTTCTACCAAGATTTTGAGACTGTTGGAAAGGCTGGTGTTACTTTCTGAACTGACTGACACAGGAATAGAGTAAAGATGGAAAACAGAGCAGAGGAGGAGATAAAGAAAAAAGAAAGTCTAGGAAATACTTTTAGCCTCGAGGGAAAAGAACTCAGCATGACTCACATCATGTGAGTTTGGAAGCAAAGGCTGCCACGTGTGCACTGAGAAACTAGTGTTATCTCGAGAAATATTCTCAATTTAGGAGGTCAGGCTCCCCGGTGTTACTCTGTATTCCTTGAACTCCCTGGAATAAGAATCATAATCCTCCTTAGTTGTTCTCCTTGGTATCTCACCGAAAGCAGAAACTTTTGTTGTAAATGGAATAGGTGAAGCTTGCTTTAGTTTGAAGTCTCAAAGGAGTAAATTATTTATGAAAGTACATGTTGCCTGTTATTGTAAAGAACTGACCTATACATTTTAGCTACATAACAGGACATAATTTATTTCTTCTCTAAGTTGTATTTCTAAATCTAAATATGAACTGTAGTAGGTACCATTTAGGGTTTCTATCCACAACACTAAGAAGCACTCTCTTCCCTTTTCTGTAACTTCCCTTTTCTGTAACTTCCCTTTTCTGTAACTTGCATTTACAGGTTGGGACCCTTAGGCGTGTTTGTATGAGAGGACCTTCCTCCCTACCTGGCCCTAGGCAACTGGATAGGGTTTGGTTTTTGAAGGAATCTGAATCAATCGATTTTCTTCTTGGAATTTGGAATTGGGACAGAGAGGCTTTAGCTATTCTCTATTGAATGCTGAAACTGTAACCAAACATGGGTTTTCACTCAGCCTACCCAAAACAAGGAGAAGCCATTCTGCAGGGAGAGAGAGGAATAGAGCAGACAGTCTGAGAAAAGTAGTTGACCCTGAGCTGTGGGACTTCTTGAGAAAGAAAAAGAAAGAGGGGAGAGTAGCTTTTTGTTCTCCCACAGGGTTTCTATGGCCAATGTCCACAAATGGCCTTACTCCTAGAGTTCCACGAATTCTTACTCTGTATTCTTGTACTGAATTGCACTTTTTTTGTAATTAGTTTGAATGGATAATTTTGCATTCCTTAAAATATATTTTGTCACTTCATTTAAAGGAAACCTAAATAGTTCTTTTTATCTACAAGAAGTAAAAAATGTTTCGAAAGCTTTAGTCTAAAGGAGGCTACAAAAAGCCTGCAAAAATTACAATCTTTTGAATAAAGAGAACAAAATGACAGTCAGAAGCCCCAAGCTCTTGTTCTCCCATAGAAACATCAAAAAACAAGTAGAAACTATTAGAACCAATTTTGTGATCACTCTGGAAAACAGAAGTTTATAGCAACCAACTAAGCACCAAATTAAAAAAAAAAAGGCACTTGAAAGCACTAGGAATATTTTGTGGTAATTTTGCTTGCCCTTCCCCTAATCCACTTTCCTTCATAGGAATACTAAAAGTGGTAGTAGTCTTAAAAGTGGCAACAGCTTGGTAAAAAAGCAGTGGTACAAAGTTGCTATAACCATGGAGATGCAGCAGAGTCTTAAAGCAGGAACAGTGTAAAAGCATTAGCATCCCCTGACTCCAGTGTGGAACCATTTACCAAGTTCGTGAAGGTAGCAAAGTTGATATTGTTTTCAAATTATTGTTATATCGGTTGTAACCTGACTGGGGGTGCTATGACCTGAATTGTGCACCTCCCTCAATTCATAGATTATAGCCCTAACTTCCAATATAATTGTATTTAGAGACAGTGCCTGTGAGGAAGCAATCACGGTTAAATGAAGTCATAATGGCAGACCCCAAACTGATAGAGCTGGTGCTTTTATAAGAAGAGGATGAGACACCAGAATATATTTGTTTTCTCTCTCTTTCCTTCTCCCTCTCCCTCCCCCTCTCACAGTCCTATGAGGACACAGAGAGAAGGAGACCATCCTGCAAAACAGGATGAAACCAGTTAGCTAAAACCTTAATTTTGGACTTTCTGGCCTCCAGAACTGTGAAAAACAATTTCTGTTTTTAAAAGTCATTCAGCCTGTGGTATTTTGTTATAGCAGCCTAAACAGACTAATTCAAGGTGCTGTCCTCTGGTTCACCTAAGTCAGAACTTGGGCCAGAAAAGCTTGAAAACACTGCAAGCTGAATTAACAACCCCAGGGGGCAGGATGAGATTACAGTTGAAACATGAAATATTTAGGCAAAAGCTGGGGAGAGTTTCTTTGGGAAATTAGGACATTCGAAAGCTATCATATATTCATGGGAATTTAAAAAGCCATGCACATATCCAAGGAAAGACACATGCTCAGAAGACACCTGAGTAAACCCTAAGCTTTCACTGTGGGCTGCTCCCTTGGCACAGTGTAAGCCTGATTAATTAAAGGAGGGCCCTGATTCACAGCCAATTTGCAAGGACTGCGTTCCTGGCATTCAAGAAAATCCCTGTAAAAACACTAACTGAACATAAGCCAAGAAAAGAGACTTTGGTGACCGCATTGACAAGGAATACAGTCTTTGCAATAATAGTTTGGGAAAGGCATTAAAAATAAACTATCACAGTCCTCAACAACCAGAAAACTGACAATCCTTGGGATGGAGGAGAACTAATTTCCAGTTAACACATTATAATAGTCAAATGTCCAATTTTCACTTAAAAAAATCACAAGGGCCAAGTGTGGTAGCATATGCCTGTAATCCCAGTACTTGGTAGGCTGAGACAGGAGGGTCACAGATTCGAGACCAGCCTCAGCAATGTAGTGAGACTCTCAGCAACCTAGCAAAACCCAGTTTCAAAAGAAAAGTAAAGAAAAGAAAACAATCAAAAGGGCTGGGGGTGTATAGCTCGGAGGTAGAATGTCCCTGGGTCCAGTCTCCAGCATCCCCCCAAACAAAAAAACATACAAGGATTACAAAAATCAAGAAGGTATGGCTCATTTAAACAAATTGACTGATACCATCACTGAAAGAGTCCAAACATTGGAATTACTAGATAAAAATTTTATTTATTTATTTATTTATTTATTTACTTATTTATGGCACTGGGGATTGAACACACAGGCATTCTACCTCTGAGCTACACCCCCAGCCCTATTTTTTTTTTTTTATTTTGAAACAGGGTCTCACTAAGTTGCTGAGGCTGGCCACAAACCTGTGATCCTCCTGTCTCAGCCTCCCAAGCACTGGGATTACAAACATGCACCACCATGCCCAGCTTAGATTAAAAACTTTAAAACAACTATCTTAAATATTTTCAAAGAGCTGAAAGGAAACATGACCTATAAAAAAAACCAGAAAAAATCTCAACAAAATGAGACCTTTAGTAAAGAGAAATTATTAAAAAAGAAAAAAGAAATGCTAGAGCTGAAAAGTACAATAATTATAATGAAAATATCTAGGGGAACTGAGCAAACAAAAGATCCTGTGAACTTGAAGATAGGACATTGAAATTATTGACTTTAAAAAGCAGAAAGGAAAATGAATGAACCTCATTCATTGTAGACTGCCAATGCTACGCTACTTTGCAAGACAACATGGCAGCTTTCTTAGGGAACTAAACATTCTTAACATACAATGCAGCTCATTATTTACCCAAAGGAACTGAAAACTATGTCCACACAACCACCTGAATGTGAATGTTTACAGAAGCTTTATTAAAAATTGCCAGAGCTCAGAAGTACCCAGGATGTACTTCAATAGGTGTGCTATGGAATGAATGTTTGAAGTGCTAATCCCCAGTGTGGCAATATTTGGAGATGAGGTCTCAACGGAAATAATGAAGGTTTTATGACGTCATAAAGTAGGTCCCTGATTTGAAAAGATTGGGGTTCTTACAAAAAGAAATGATAGAGCGCCCCCCTCTCTCCTCTCTCTCTCTCCTCTATCTCTCTCTTCTCCTCTCTCTCTCTCCACACACACACATAGGAAAGGCTGTAATGAGGACATAACACAAGGCAACCATCTATAAGCCAGGAAGACAGCACTCATCAGAAACCAAATTTACCATCACCTTGATCATGGATGTCTAGTCTCCAGAACTGTGAGAAAATTAATTTCTCTTGTTTAAACTTCCCATCAGTGGTATTTTGTTATAGTGGCCTGAGCAAAATAATACAGGGTAAATAGATAAGTAAACTGTGGTACATTTAGACAAAGGAATACTATTCAACACTAACAAATTTTTTTAAAAAGATTATGGTAGACCTTAAATTATTATTACTAAATGAAGGAAACAATCTGAAAGGGCTACATATTGCATGATTCCAACCAGATCACATTCTGGAAAAAGCTCAGTTATGAAAAGAGATCAGGGGTTGCTGAGGATTTGAATGGAAAGAGAATAGGTGGAACATAAGGATTCTTCGGGCAGGGAAGCTATTCTTTATGATACTATAATGGTTAATATATGCTGCTATGTATTTGTCTAGACCCATGGAATATATAACATTCAGAATTCACCGAATATAACCCTGTAGACTTTGGTTAATAATGATATGTCAGTGTTTGTGTGGGATATTGAATGGTGGAGGAGGCGGTGCATATATGGAAGTAAGGAACATATGAGAAATCTCCGTACCTTCCACTCAATTTTACTGTGAATCTAAATTAATTTTTAAAAATAAAGTTTATCAACTTTTTTAAAAAGTGAGCAGAGTCTAAGGGACCTATGGGATACCATCAAATGGACCAACATATACATTGTGAGAATTCTAGAAAGATAGGGAGAAAGGGACAGAAAGAATGTTTGAAGAAATTATGGTAAAAATCTTCTCACATTTGATTAAAGATATGAACCTACAAATCCAAGAAATTCAGCGAACTCCAAGTTGGATAAACTCAAAGATACACTGAAACATTCTAACCAAATTGTTAAACACCAAAGGTAAAGAGAAAACCAGAAAGAAGTAAGCAAGAAAGAAGTCACTCATCACATGCAAGCAATCCTTGATGATATTAAAGGCCTATTTCTCATCAGGAGTCAGAAAGTCTAGAAAATAGTGGGGGCGAGATATTTAAAGTGATGAAAGAAAAAAATTAGTGAGAATTCTATATTAACAAAGCCATTCTTCAAAAAAGAAGGAGAAATTAAAATATACTCAGATAAACAAAAGCTGAGGGATTAATTACCACTAGACCCAACATATAAGAAATGCTAAAGGGAGTCTTTCAGGTTGAAGTAGAAAAACATTAGATAGTAACTCAAATCCATATGAAGAAATAAATATCTTCAGTAAAAGTAAATATATAGGAAAATATAAAATAAGTATTATTTTATTTTTACTTCTAACTCTGTCTTTTGTTTCTGATAGGATTTAACAGATACATGTATAAAAAATCATAAATCTATTATTGGGTACATGATGTATAAAGATATACTAAAGACAGTAACAACATAAAAAGGGAGCATAGCTTTTGTATGTTTTAGAAGTTAAATTGATATCTATTCAAAATAGATTGCTATGAATTTAGGGTATAAAATATAATCACCATAGTAACCACAAAGAAAATGTCTGAAAAATATATACAAAAGGAAATGAGAAGAGACTCAAAATGATTCACTACAAAAATCATCTAAACAAGCCGGGTGTGGTGGTGCATGCCTGTAATCCCAGTAGTTGGGAGGCTAAGACAGGAGGATCACAGGTTCAAGGCCAGTCTCAGTAATTTAGCAAGACACCCTCAGCAACTTAGCAAGACCCTGTTTCAAAATTTAAAAAAAGTAAAATAAAATGGGGCTGGGGGAATAGCTCAGAAGTAGAATGTCCCCTGTTTTAATCCCCAGTACACAAAAGAAAAACATGTAAACATAAAAGAAGGCAGTAATAGAGAACTAAAAAGATATAACACCTACAGAAAACAAGTAGCAAAATGACAGAAGTTCTTGATTGCAAGTAAATATTTAAAATATAAATGAATTATACTCTTCATCAGAAGGCAGAGATTGGCAGAATGAATAAGTAAAGATGATATACTTAAATGTTGTCCATGAGATATTTACTTTAGATCCAAAGACACAGGTAAGTTGGAAAGAAGGGGTGGCTATGCTAATATCAGGCAAACAAGACTTCAAGTCAAACACTGTTATAATGACAAGAAAGGGCACTATATATTGACAAAAGGATCCATTCATTGAGAAGATATTATAATCAGAAATATATATATTTAATATATATATATAAAATACATATATAATTTAATTCATATAATTCAGCTAATTCCATATAATTCAGCTAATATTTGCTTTGAATATTTTGGTCTCTGTTGTTTGGTACATATATAAATATATATATTCATATATTCACAAAAGCATTCATGTTAAAATTTACAGGATGTGGTAAAAATAGTACTGAGATGAAACTTTATAACTTTAAATGCCCACATTAAATAAATTAAATATATGTAATGTATTAATATATAATATATAATATAATATATATATATATTTATATATGTACCAAACAACAGAGACCAAAATATTCAAAGCAAATATTAGCTGAATTATATGGAGACAAACAGTTCTACAATAATAGTTGGAGACTTCAATATGGCACTTTCTTAAATAAAGTATACAGCCGGGCGTGGTGGTGCACGCTTGTAATCCTAGTACTTGGGAGGCTGAGACTGGAGGATCTGGATTCACAGCCAGCCTCAGCTACTTAGTGAGGCCCTCCACAACTTAGTGAGACCCGGTTTCAAAATAAAGTATAAAAAATAGGGCTGGGGGTGTAGCGTGGAGGTGGAACGCCCCTGGGTTCAATCCCCAGTACCGCAAAATAAATAAATAAATAAATAAATAAATAAAGTACAAAAAATAGGGCCGGGGGTGTAGCTCAGAGATAGAATGCCCCTGGGTTCAATCCCCAGTACTGCAATAAATAAATAAATAAATAAATAAATAAATAAATAAATAAAGTATCCAGATAGAAGATAAGTAAGGAATTAGAGGATTTGAACAACACAATAAATTAACCTGATTGGACAGTCATATATAGAACATTCCACCGAATAACAATGAAATACACATTCTTCTCCAGGGTACAGAGAACATTCTCCAGGATAAAACATGTGTTGGGACACAAAACTAAATCTTTATAAACTTTAAAATGATGAAATCATTATAAAAATATCTTTTCTGACCACAGTATAATTAACCTATAAATAAAAATAGAAAGAAAAATGGGAAATACACAAATATATGGATATTAAACAGCATATTACTAAACAAGTGGGTCAAATAAAAATTACAAGATTAGGAAATACTTAAGACAAAAAACAAAAGCATTCATATTAAAATTTACAGGATGTGGTTAAAAACAGTACTGAGAGGGAACTTTATAACTTTAAATGCCCACATTAAAAAAGAAGAAAAATAATCACTGACCTACCTTTATCCCTTGAAGAACTAGAAAAGGAAGAGCAAATGAATACAAAACTAGCAGAGGGAAGGAAATGATAGAGATTGGATGATAGGTAAATAAAGAATAGATAACAATAAAGAGATTCAGAAAACCAAAATTTGATTGTTTGAAAAGATCATCAAAATTGACAAACTTTCAACTAAACTGGTAAAGAAGAAAAGAACAAAGATACAAAAAATAAAAATCAGAAATGAGAATAGGACTATTACTGCCAACTTAAAAAATAGAAAAATTATAAGGTATACTATGAACAATTGCACACAACAAACCATAACCTAGAGGAATCGGGACAATTATTAGAAACACACAAATTACTTAACTGACTCCATGTGAAAGAGACAATCTCAATAGAACGATAACAAATAACGATATTGAATCAGTGATCAGAAAGGTCCCAAGGAGAAAAGTCTAGGACTAGCTGGGTTCAATAGTGAATTCCACCAAATATTTATTTATTTATTTTTTGTGGTACTGGGGATTGAACCCAGGGGAATTTTCCCTCTGAGCTTTACCCCAACCTGATTTTTTATTCTTTATTTTGAAACAGGGTCTCACTAAGTTGCAAAGAGTCTCACAAGTAGCTGAGGCTGGCCTCAAACCTGCAATCCTTGTATCTCAGCCTCCCAAGTACTGGGATTACAAGCATGTGTCACCACGCCTGGCTTCCACCAAATATTTAAAGAATTATCACCAAGCCCTATCAAATTTTTCCAGAAAACAGAAGAGGAAGGGACAGTTCTTAATTCTGTCTGTGAGGCCAGCATTACCCTGATACCATAGCCAGAAAAAAAAAAATCACAAAAAAGTACAGACCAACCAGGTGTGGTATGCACACCTATAATCCCAGTACCTGGGAGGCTGACACAGGAGGATCACAAGTTCAAGGCCAGCCTCAGCAATTTAGAGATACCCTCAGTAACTTAGCAAGACACTGTTTCAAAATAAAAAGGGCTGGGGGTATAACTCAGAGGTAAAATGCCCCTGGGTTCAATCCCCAGTACCAAAAAGAAAAAAAGAAAATACAGGTTTTGACAAGGTTGTGGAAAAACTGGAAAACTTGTACATTGTTGCTAAGAATACAAAATGGCACAGTTTGATGGTTTCTTAAAAAGCTAAACAGAGCCAGGAGTGGTGGCGCACACTTGTAATCCCAGTACTTGGGAGGCTGAGACAGGAGGATCGCAGGTTTGCGGCCAGCCTCAGCTACTTAGTGAGGCCCTCCGCAACTTAGTGAGACCCTGTTTCAAAATAAAGAATAAAAAATCGGGCTGGGGGTGTAGCTTGGAGGTAGAACGCCCCTGGGTTCAATCCCCAGTACCTCAAAAAAAAAAAATAGCTAAACAGAGAATTACCATATAACCCAGCAATTCTACTCTTAGATATAAACCTCAAAGAATTAAGAACAGGGTCTTAAGATATTTGTACAGAAATGTTGATAGAGACATTATTCATAATTGCCAAATGGTGGAAAAAATCCCAGTGTCCATCAATGAGTGAATGGATGAACAAAATACAGACTATGCATACCATCAGATATTATTCAGTCATAGAAAGAAATGAAGTTCTGGTATGTGACACAACATGGATGAATCTTTAAAACATTATTCTAAGTGAATTAAGTCAGGTACAAAAGGACAAATATTGTGTTATTCCACTTACAGGAAATACCTAGAATATACAAACTTGTAGAGACAGCAAATAGATTGAAGGTTACCAGGGTCTGGGGAAGAGGACAAGGGGAGTCATTGCTTAATGATTGCAGAGTTTCTAACTGGGGTGATGGAAAAGCTTTGGAAACAGGCAGTGGTGATATTTGTGCAGTAGTGTAAATGTAATTGATGCCACTAATTATACCCCTCAAATGGTATATTATTAAAATATATATATATTGTGGTACTGGTGATTGAACCCAGAGGCATTCTACCTCTGACCTACACCCCCAGCCCTATATTTTTATTCTTTATTTTGAAACAGTCTCACTAAGTTGCGGAGGGCCTCATTAAGTTGCTGAGGCTGGCTGTGAACCTGGATCCTCCTGTCTCAGCCTCCCAAGTACTGGGATTACAAGTGTGTGCTACCACGTCTGGCTTGTTATGTATATTTTGCCATAATAAAAAGGAATATAGATTGCAGTTTGTGTGTGTGTGGATTGAATCCAGGAGCATTCAACCTCCAAGTTTCACTCCCAGCCCTTTTTTACTTTTGGTTTGGAAGCAAGGTCTCAGTAGGTTGCTGAGAATCTCACTATGTTGCTGAGTCTGTCCTCGAACCTGAGATCCTCCTGTCTCAGTTTCCCAAGTACTGGGGTTACAGGCATGTGCCACCATGCCCAGATTGTATATATTTTTAAAAATTATAATCTTTTCTAAAGAAAAATAATGTTGGCAGAAAAGGCAGATGTATTTATTGTTTTACTTCCATATACATAGGGATTTTAATTATTTGTAGGTAGACTGTATTCTTATAGGTCAAGTGAGCATAGTTTTTTTTTTTAGATACTGGATTTTAATTCATTTTATATGGAATGGTGTATAATAGATGGGGAAATTATTATACATCAACTCGAAACATTTTGTAGTCATGAGATGATAACAATTAAGAACTATTGCAGCAAGAAGAACAGGCAGTGTTGCCAGAAGAAATCTCCCAGCTATGCTGACTTGTCATGGTGGTGAGGTCCTGGCTTGCTGTCTCAATTGGTGCCTGAGGACGACTTTCCTTTCACTTTTCCAAATGGATCCCTTTTCCATTTCCCACAGAAGTTACTTGAACCAATATCCACGCTCCTTTATCTATTTCGCCTCACCCTTTATTCTAACCTGATGGTACTTTTAATAATATGACTCAACTCTCTTTTCTACCTGCCCACTTCCTACAATGGCCTCCTCCTCCTTCTCCTGGTTGGACGTCCAGCCTCACTCTGTTCTGGAGACCTCTTCCTTTAGGACCAGGCCTCTCTGATTAATTTGCACCTCTTCTATTCTCCTCATTTCTTCCACACCCCTGACTCCTACATCTCTTCTTCTTACTGCCTTCTACAAGGACTGCCTGCTTCCTTCCTTCTCCTTATCAACAGTCTGCCTTCACTATCTTTACTTATCTATTCATGAATTCATTCATTTTCTTGTGAAAGTAGAGAACACATTTCTTTAAAGATTGTACTAGAATTTCTCTAAGGGAGAAAAGTGTCTTCCTTTGAAAGGAAATCAAAAACCTTGCTGAGGGCTGGGGTAGAAGGTAAGACCCCGGGATTTTATATGCCTGATACCAACCAAGTCTTCAGAGACAAAACTAAGCTGCTTGGTCTGGGAGTAGGAGCAGAATGTTTTTGCTGCTCCAGAGAATCAAGGGGGTAAGAATGAAAAAAGAAGAAAAGAGTAGAACAGGCTGGGAAGAATAGGGGCCTGGGTTCTTCAAGAAGAGGGATGGGGGCCATAGGCCGAAGAAAGAGCCGAGGTACAAGGGAATCCAAATTTTGGAAAATAGGAATGTCCAAGGAGAGTCTTAAAGATGTCAATGTACCAAAAATACCACTTGTTTTGACCCTTTCAATGATTTTCACTCAAAGGGGGGTGAGGAAATCTTGCATAATTCTATGAAATGGCATTTTGATTGGGTATGATTTTAGAGATTCATTAATCTTAAGAGGACTCTTTATTGAATAAACATGGAAGACTATTATTTTTTAAAATATTACTTTTACAGATTTACATAGAGTTTAAGATTAAGTGTATGATGTGCAATATAGTATGCAATAATATGCAATATAACATTCTTTTTTTGTGATACTGGGAATTGAACCCAGGGGCATTCTACCTCCAAGCTACACCTCCAGCCCTATTTTTTATTCTTTATTTTGAAACAGGGTCTCACTAAGTTGCTGAGGGCCTCACTAAGTAACTGAGGATGGCCGCGAACCTGTGATCCTCCAGTCTCAGCCTCCCAAGTACTGGGATTACAAGCGTGTGCCACCATGCCCGGTAATATAACATTCTTAATACACTATTTTATCCAGGAAACCAAATGTTTCACGATCACTAGGTCAGTTAATCTCGATGAATTCTATTCTCCAGTCTTGGGCGTTTGGCCTGTTGCTCTCTCAAGGAACTGCCTCAGGTACACACAGCTGGCCGAAGTCAAGGATGTGCCTGTCCTCAGAGCATCCACATCCAGCCCCTGATCAACATCCCAGCCTCAGAAGCCCAAACTATGGCACTCCCTAGGGCCATTCCAACTTCGGGAGTTCTCCATGGGGTTGACTCCAAGGCCTTGGCTGAGACTGAGGCACAGCCGACTTCTCCCCTGTGCAGTCCTGCTTCCACAGAACTTGATCTCAAAAGCATTTTCTAATGAACTTTCTTCATGTTGATTTCTATTTCAAAGTCTATTTTCTGGGAAACCCAGCCCATGACAAAACCTAATGCAGGAGTAGAGCTGTTTCTCCACCCTCTTGAAATTCAAGCCCCATTTAAAGTATCTAAGGTCAGTCGGTGACATAATTTTGAATGACTTCTGCTTATCTAGAGTGAAATCATCATGCATGGTAGGTCCTTTAACATCGATGTTTCACATGAGAAACGAAGAAAGATAGACCCAGTGAAACCTGTTGGTGCTGTTATCTGTCCACAAATGAGCTCTTAATCATGTCACTATGCTGATCAGTGGGGATTTGGACAATCAATGCACTTTTTGAACTTTTCACATTTAATCAGAGAATTGTGAAATATTTTGAGTTTTTCAGTCCTCTTTATGACCTCTTTATTTCTCTCACTGCAATGGGGTAAACCTCAATAGAATCTGTGCATATACACATATTTTAAGGATACTTGAAACAGCATATACTATAGAAAGCATGGAAAGTATTTGTATTTTTCCACATTTCTGATATCTCTTTAAAAATTCCACAATGACACAACATGATAGAGTACAAAGGACTAGAGGAAATGTGTTTTGATCCTGGCTTTGTTACTCACTAGCTGCTTCCAGGGCCTCATCGTCCTCCACTGTAAAAGGAAGATGATTATGCCTATCTTTTAGAGTGGTCATATAGGTTAAATGGGAGGATACTTGCACAGGGTCTAACGTATTACAAGTACTCTCAGTAAATGGTAGCTTTTTTTATCAACAACTATAATGATAATAAGTAGATTGACCAAAAATTTTAAGAGGCGATATCTTTTCAACAAATATTTCAATTTATTGCTACATTTTTTAGTCCCCTAGCAGCAAATATTGATCAGCAAACATAAAGATACTTGCTATAAAGATGCTTATACTGAAGTGTGTGTGAATGATTTTCATCAAAGGGACAATTACCTCTAAATGAGGCGCGTTGGATTAAGTGATTTTGAAGTTCTTTTTCAGCTATTAAACCTCAAAAGTCTATGGATTAGAATGACTCTCCAAAAATAGAAGCAACTGTTTCTGAGATTTTGCTTTGAACTTTGAGTTTCTCTTTGGTAAAGATTGCTATATGTCAGCTCAGTAGTAAAGCACCCCTGAGTTCAATCCCCAGTACCACGGGGAAGAGGGGGTGAGGTGGCTCCACGTCAACAGAAATGTAATTCTAAATCCTCTTAACTAGCCATCTACTTACAAATAATTTAGACTCTTAATCTATTATAACATTGTTTGTGAGAAATACATGTCAGTGTAGAGATAGTAACAAGTCAATTATTACAAAATGGAAGTTACTGCCCATTATTTTGTTCTAGGCTTATAGTTGCTTAAATTGTAGATAAATTGATTGTTTATCATCGCTCATTATTTTTCTGTCAATACTAATTATTTCTGCTGATTAGTATTGTCTTTGAATATGGAGGCAGCCCTGTCTAAACAGAAGGGAGAATTTTGCTTTTCCTCTGTCATCTGACATTCCTCTGACATTAGTCCTCTGATAACAATTCCTATAGCGGCTTCATATCTTTGTACGGGTACTTGGACACATGCCTTCTGTTTCATCTTTTGTGCCTAGGAATGAGTTGCATGTATGTGTCCATCCTGTGGAACCAATTTAGAGTCAACCCTTACCTCTCCCTTGAGCTGGACTTGATTTCTTTTTTACTGAATAAATTCAGGGTAAGAGAGACACAGACTAGCTTTATCTTCCTTCGCTTCTAAATATCTGTCTCTGAATACATCTTCCAACTTCTTACCTAAGGAATCTGGGCTCCTTTCTCATCAGAAACAGGGTAGCATTTTGTTTCCCTCCCTGTTCAACATCAACCATCTAATATATATATATATATACACACACATATATGTTAAAGCATTGTCAATCAAGATAACTCTACCTGTCTATGTATACATCAGACTTTCGTCAAGGATATATCTGACTAGGAAAATGGCAGGGGTCAGGTGTTGAAGGTAGAAGGTGGACATTGAACAGGGAGGTAACACGCTATATAGTTGAAGACTGAAAGATCTAGAAGGAAGATGAGGTGGTGTGCACAGACAGAATAGAAAGACACTTCTAGAGTTCAGAAGAACCAGAGTTCCAGTTCCATGAGGAGACTGGAATTAGTGCCCAATATGAAATGTGGAGAGATACTTGGGGCAAGAAGGACATATATGTGGAGCAGAAAAGACTCAAGGGAGGGAGAGAGGAAGGGAATAAAGATTAGGGAGTTTAACTAGTTTTGCGTCTTACTAACAAATGAACATTTATGGGGTTGTTGCCTTTAATCTTTGAAGTGCAGACATATCCCACAATTTATGAACACGTGTGGGTCAAAAACTCCCCGGGGTGTGAGAAAGGAAATGAGAAGAGATGTTGTGCTCCAGTTTTCAAGCCTGAGAGGCGAGTTCCATTATCTTTCATTATATGTGAGGTGTGTTTTTATGAACTGTTGATGACAATGTTTGAATTGCATCACGAATTTTTGTAATACAGCCCCTATGGAGATAGGGGCCTTTTTCTACTAATATTAACTATCTAAATGTTGCAGATAAAGAACATTAATGTGGAAAATAATGACTTGCTAAAGGCATTACAGTCAAATTAAGCTAAAATTAGAATTTCTTGCATTTTCACTCAGTTTATAAAACTTCTTTTTCTATTGGACCTCAAGCAACTCTGCCTTGAGATTACTGGGGAGAAGGACAGGAAGGAAGGGAACAAACCACCACACCCAGCAACACACCACTTTCTCCCCCCCCCCCCCGCTTTGCATTTCTATTTCTCTTCAAATCCTTTTTTTCTTCCTCCCCCTCCTCTCCCTCTTTCCTTTCCTTTTCTTTTCCTTTCTTTACTTTTCTTTTTCTTCTTCTCATTTTTCTTTGCTTTCTGATGTTTTACTTGTACTCAGTATTTGTCTTGTCATCTTCTAGTATTTTCCTTTCTATTTTTCAGTTCTATTTTTCAGTCATTATTGCTGCATTAAAAAAAAAAATTTCTAGGGCCGGGTGTGGTGACACATGCTTGTAATCCCAGTACTTGGGAGGCAGAGACCGGAGGATCCGGGTTCGTGGCCAGCCTCAGCTACTTAGTGAGGCCCTCCGCAACTTCATGAGACCCGGTTTCAACATAAAGGATAAAAATAGGGCCGGGGGTATAGCTCGGAGGTAGAACGCCCCTGGGTTCCATCCCTGGTACCACAAAAAAAAAAAAAATTTCTTAGCTAGGCATGGTGCACTCCTGTGCCTCCAGTACTTGGGAGGCTGAGATAGGAAGACCACAGGTTGAAGGACAGTCTTAGCAAGTAGTGAGACTGTCATCAACCTAGCGAGAACCTGTTTCAAAATAAATAAAATCAGGCTGGGGGTGTAGCTCAAACGTAGAATGCCTCTGGGTTCAATCCCCAGCACCCCCCCCAAAAAAAAAAACTTAACTCTTTCTGGCTCTGTGTCAAGCATTGTAAAAAGGAAATTAAAGAGACAGTTTCTGACCTCCAAAAGTATACAATCTATTGAGTCCCAGCTGTGATTTTATAACACCGTCATGATTCTTGACTTTTTTTTTCTGTCTCTCAGTCCCATTAAAAATCTGGTGATAGCAATGAATTGCCTCCCTCAAAAAATGCTCAAGTCACAGACAGATTCAATTTAAATAAAATTTCAGAAGGTTCAATAACTCCCTGACTCCTTTAGGAGTTTATGATTTTAAAACCCTGCTGGTTTGTCTCAATGTATTTCACAAACATCACACACATCACACAATTTGAGATAAAGTCTTAAAACATTATTGAAACATAATAATATTTAATTCATATTATTAAGAAAACTAATAGGCCATGTAATAGCCAGTTTGTGTGGTTGGGGAGAAAAAAATGAGAAAGAAATATTATCAAATTACAAGCATATCATTATCCAGTGCCTACCACACACACACACACACACACGCGCGCGCGCGCACACACACATTTATACTTGTATATTTTTATACAATAAAATTTATTGTTTTTATTTATATATACTTATACATTATGTGTATATACAAGTATATTATATACATTATACAAGTATATTAAATATATGTGTATGAATCCTACATGACAGTTGTTGTAAAAGTTATATATCATACATACATATATGATGCATACAGTCATCCCTCAGTATCTATGGGGAGTTAGTTCCAGGACCTCCAGATACCAAAATCTGCAAATGCTTAAGTACTTTATGTAGAGTGATGTACTAGCCGGGCGTGGTGGCACACGCTTGTAATGCCAGTACTTGGGAGTCTGAGACAGGAGAATCGCAGGTTCGAGGCCAGCCTCAGCTACTTAGTGAGGCCCTCCGCAACTTAGTGAGACCCTGTTTCAAAATAAAGAATAAAAAATTGGGCTGGGGGCATAGCTCGGAGGTAGAATGCCCCTGGGTTCAATCCCCGGTACCGCAAAAAAAATAAATAAAGTGATGTACTATTTGCATAAACCTATGCATATCCTTCCATATAGTTTAAATCATCTCTGGATTAATTATAATACCTAATACAATGTAAATGTCAGGTAAATAGTTGTTCTACTGCATTATTTAGAAAATAAGAACAAGAAAAAAATGTACATATTCAGAATAGATACAATTTCTGAAAACTATTTTTAATCCATGGTTAATTGACTCCATGCATGTGGAACCCACAGATATGGAAAGCTTACTGTATACAAATATGTAAATACCTAGCCTGACCCTGTTTCAAAATAAAAATAAAATAGGGATAGGGTGTAGCTTGGAGGCAGAATGTCCCTGGGTTCAATCCCTAGTACCAAAAATAAAACAAAACAGACAACAACAACAAAACCCCAGACCACCTGCTATTATAGAGTAGAATCAAAATTCTAGCCCATATCTAACTTCAATGTACCCTTGGAGGATGGTTTCTTATTAGTCTTTTCACTAACACAAAACTTACCACATAGAAGGCATTCATGTAATGTTGGGCACTCATTGAATTAAACTGAGCAAAGCCAGGTATAGAGTCCTGTAGTAGATCACTAGAGACCAGAGACCACTCTCCCCACCCCCACACCACCTCCCATTTAAATTTATTTTCTTTAGAGAAACGAGAGGGGCATTCAAACAGATTCTAAGGAGTAGGGAAGACTAAAAATTTTCAGAGAAATATAGTAATTTTACTTTATTCATCAGAGAAATGTCAGCTATAGCAGTGTGAGGGTAATAGGGCTTGAATATGCCAATTTTTATTTGAAAGGAATGTACTACAAAGTTAATGTAATAGTAACTTGAGGAAACCATTTTCGATTTAGCAAGTCCTTTGAACATTAAAGGAGGCATTCTGACTGGAGCTCCTGAAATGTAATGAACAATTTGAAACATGCCTAGGAAGAAAATACAGCAAATTTCGTGTTAAGGCCATTCTCAAATGAAGTTTGGTTTTAAGGGAAAAAGAATCTCATTGATTGAAGAAATTGTTCAGAATGTACATGTCTGTACTCTAGCAGAGGCTAGCTAATGATGGATACTGAAATTTGAAGAGGGCTGGTGATGTGAATGAAAGCAATATCAGAATATGGGCAACTCTGAGATAGAGGCTGATCCTAATTCCAAAGAATATCTCTAGGGAAGCTAAAAAACAACTAAGTTGAACAGAAACTATTTTGGAAATAAGTACAGTCTTAGACGCCAGACAAGATAAATGAACCAATGACTCTGTTGCCTTGATTTACGCTCACGATTTCAAAATAAGCCCATTTTGACTTTTTAGGTCAGGGCAGGATCATAATGCATAGCTTTTGAATTTCCCCTAAATCCTTTCCTAAAAACATACTCAACAAGTAGAATAGCAAAAGTTCTACTGACCACATCCCCCAGAAAACCAAAGTGAAACAACATTAGAGGAGAGAACAAGAGTTTTGATAGTTTCAGTACCAGTACTTGGTAGTTTTGTGATTTGGGTCTGTTATAAGACCTCTCTGTGAGGTGATTTTATTAGTAGGAAAATGCATATGATAAGGCCCATCTCAGTAGAGTTTGGGGAAGATGAAATAGGATAAAGAATATGCTTAGCCTGAAATGAATTCCTCCAGTTGTTAGTTTTCACTTGTATTTTGTAAATTTAAATTTGTATGTGTTTAGATTTGCACCTTTCCTTCCTTCTTTTAGTTTTACTACTCCAGTTCGAGGTTTGCAACAGAGATACACACAACAATGATTTCAGTTTTGTTTTCCTGCCATATTTGAATAGCAGAGATAATTTTTCTGGTTAATAATATATTACTGCTACGTAGGTTGGACTCTTTTATCTTGTTTTTTACTGATCCTTGGGTCATTGCTTTCCTTAGAATCCCTTGTATCTCTGTATTTGACCTTGGCTTACTATTGGATTTTATTAATTAGCATAACCATTAACTTGTTTGATTACCTTTAATTAAGTTGAATTGGAGCCTGAACATGGAAATCTCCTCGTTTCTTTTTTTTTTTTTTTTTTTTGCAGTACTGGGGATTGAACCCGGGGCATTCTACCTCTAGGCTACACCCCCAGCCCTATTTTTTATTCTTTATTTTGAAACAGGGTCTCACTAAGTTATGGAGGACCTCACTAAGTAGCTGAGGCTGGCCGTGAACCTGGATCCTCCAGTCTCAGCCTCCCAAGTACTGGGATTACAAGCATGAGCCACCACACTCGGCCCCTTGTTTCTTGATGGGTCAAGTTTCTTCTTTCTGATTGTGATAATTTAGTCAATTCATTTTTCCCCATTGTAAATAAAAGCTGTACTTCTGTCTCCATATTTGTCTCAGAGGAAGTGACAGTTAAAAATATGTTTTAGGGAAATGAACATTTTAATAATAGTACAAAATTTTTTATATAGAGATTATTATTTTTTCAATTAGTAAAAATTTATTTATGTCCTAGCCTTCAACTAAATTTTGTAATTAAGAAACCAGTATGCTAGATTTGTTACACAAGCCTCCATCTAGGACTATACACTTCTATGACATAGCTATATAATTTATAATTGATTAAATATAGTCTTTTTGATCACCCCTTGGGCACTTGGTCAAAAGCCAAATGTTCTCTCATTATAGTTTATATGAAAAAAAACTAGGTTTAATTATATTACTTTGACCTCTAGCACTATTTCAGTTTCCCCCAATGCTCAAATAATAGGAATAGCAAGGTGGTGGCCTACTGAAGGACAGGGCAGGTGACTCTAGGGATTCTCAATTCTGGGCTCTTTTTATCCTCCAGGGAAGATAAACCTGCTTTTCTAAGTCCTGGGCCTTTTCTCAAAGGTAATAAAATTCTGTTTTCAGAGAAACAGGAGACCTTTTGTGCTCCAGGCCCTAAAGGAGAGGGCGATGGGGTTTAGAAGATTAGTGGGTGTCTACCAAGTGTCAGGAGTAGTGCACAATTAACTCCTATGAATAGCTGTGAGGTGGCCAGGCCTGTAATCTCAGCCACTCAGGAGGCTGAGGCAGGATGATAGCAAGTTTGAGGCCATCCTGGGCAACTTAGCTAGATCTTTTCTTGAAATAAAAAGAAACCAGGCATGCAGCTCAATGGTAGAGAATTTCCCTGGCAGTGCAAGGCCCTTGGTTCAATCCCAGTACCCAAAACCAAACCAAAACAAAACAATACAAAAACAGCTCCTGTGTACACTGCTACATATCCCATGTGGTGACCAGATGGAGAAGCTCATACAGCCCTGTGCTTCTGGGGACACTTGTGGGAGTAGAGGAATGTCTCTACCAAGCAGGATCCCTAGTACCACAGGAAGAGAACCTTGAGAAGTGTTAAGTTTTCCTTCTGGGTTCTCCTTTGACTCCACTGGTCTCTAGGACCTATCATACCCTAGCATGCTCACTAGCAAACACCCTGGAGACTGAAGCTCACCAATCACCACTGACTGCTCTATAGTGATGCAACCCAAATTTATTAGACCCTTACCTGATAGTCATGTGTTGCAGGCCTTGTTAAGTCATCAGCTTTGAGGTCACCTTAGTCTGGCTTGGGAGGGGTACAGACTGCCCACCCAAGTGAGATTTCTCCACACAGACAAATCTCCAAGGACCAAATGAGACCATTAAGCAAAGACCCTGACAACTTCCTTGTTTACCCTTCCCTTCCCTGATTCATCTGTGACTGCCTTGATGTTTTTCCCTGACTCACCCCATGACTGCTTTACTATCTCCTATGATTAATAATTCTTAAAATATTTTGGTTATAACTCTCAATAAAAGTGGGACAATGATGGAAGGAAGGAAAGAGAAGAGATATCTCTTCTTCTCCCCAGCCTCCTCAGATCTTGTCATGTTGAATCCATTGTTATTCATGTGAGAGACTTCCAATCAATCAATCAATCAATCAATCAATCAGCTGGGCGTGGTAGCACATGCTTGTAATCCTAGTACTTGGGAGGCGGAGACCAGAGGATCCGGGTTCGCGGCCAGCCTCAGCTACTTAGTGAGGCCCTCCGCAACTTCGTGAGACTTGGTTTCAAAATAAAGTATAAAAAATAGGGCCAGGGGTGTAGCTCGGAGGTAGAATGCCCCTGGGTTCAATCCCTGGTACCAAAAAAAAAAATCAATCAATAAACATGGACACCATTTGTAACAAATGGCGTCGCTACAGTCATGCAACCAAAGTTTATCAGCTTCTTGGTCTAGAGTGAGACTTAGAAATGGAGCAGGACAAAACATTTTTCCTTTAGAAAGTTTAAATGTTGTCGGTTGGGGAGAGAAAAACCATAAACAAACAAAATGTTCAGGATATCAGGTAGTGATAAGTGCAATAGAGACAAACGAAGCAGAGAAAGCGGCTAGAGAGTGCTGGGAGTGGGAGCTGTAATGTTAAATAGGGTGATCCTGAGAAGTGAACATGTGAGAACAGATCTAAAGGATGTTACAGAGAAAAACATCCTTATCTCACGGAAGAGCATTCATAGCAGAAGGAGCCGCAAGTGCAAAGGCCTGGAGACAGCTGCAGACTCTGTGCTTTAGGGGATAAGAGAGGCTGAGGCTGAATGGGGGAAGAAGGGACTGAGAGTCCATGAGGTACCTGAGGATTATACCACGCCTTGTAGGCCTGTGAGCTTTCTTCTGAATGAGATTGGGAGCCATGGGAAAGTTTGGGGCTGAGGAGTGATGTGATCTGCTCTGTTTGGAGTGGGGTAAGGTCAGAAGTGGTGGTATGGGGGGGGCTATCACATAGGAAAAATAACTTGGCTCCAAAGGAGGCGATGAGAAGTCACCAGGTTCTGCTTACATTCTGAAGGCAAAGCCATCAGTGTTTGCTGATAGATTGAATGTCATCAGTTGATTAAAGGTGATTCCAAGGTTTTTAACCTAAATAACGAGAAGAATAAGATTTTATTTATTGCTGGGATGGGGAACTGAAGAAAGAACATACATTTGCATTAGGGTGAAGCTGAGATGCCATATATTTATTTGAAGGCGTCAAGTAGGTAGTGGAATTCGTAAGTCTGGGGTTCAAGAGGGAAGCCTGTGCTATAAACAGAAGCTAGGAAGTCATCAGCGAACAGATAGACATGTGAATGGACAAATTTCTTGGTCTCTTGATCCTGATATTCTAGTCAGACTTTGGGGCAGAGTAGGGCACATTATTACACACCAGACTGGCCATAACAGAGTAAGGGTGCCCATCTGGCATCAATACTGCCTTAATCTAAATATTTCCATGAAGTTCAATGATAATAATACAACTCATTGGAATTTCATTTTTCATTGGGTGGATCCAAATGCCCAGAAGCTTGACAAAGTCATGGTGTGTATGATTAGAAGAGAAGAGAGAAACTGCGATTATAATTTAGCATCTTGAGCGGAATCCCAACAAAGGAGTGGTGGGGAGTGTAGAAGCTTCTGTGAGTCCCATATGAACCAGAATGGGGTTGTGAACTGCTACCCAGAATAGCAGTTGTCTGGGATTGAGGAGCAGTTCTCAGAACACCTGTTGCAGCAGCCAGTCTGTAGGTCCAAAGAACAGGGAAGTGATGGTCTGTGATGTACAAGGCTGGCCCCAACTCTTCCCACTGCAGGGAACTGGCAGGATGTGCCTACATAAGGTCTTTCCAACTGACTCCTACTGAAGCCAAAAAATATGACTGATTTTTTAATTTGACCATAAGGTTAAGGATGATGCTCATGATTGGATGGTAGCATAAACGTGTGAACTTGAATGTGTGGCTAGCCTTTTAGTTGGTTTTAGAAGAGCATTTGTAAACTTATAGATACAGCTAGAACCAGTGAAGACAGTCAATGAGCTACCCTGCTTGCCTTAGTGGGAGAATAATTATAATTTTATTATGACTATTTGGGCTTATGTTATGAAACTACATAACATTCTGAAGTCAAAGGACAGTTTTAAGCAACTGAACTTTTTTTTCATGGTATTGGGGGGATTGAACCCAGGGGCATTCTACCTCTGAGCTACATCCCCAGTCCCAATTTATTTTTTATTTTGAAACAGCAGCTCAGTAAGTTGCAGAGGGCCTCAATAAGTTGCAGAGGCTGGCCGCAAACCTGTGATCCTCCTGTCTCAGCTTCCCAAGTACTGAGATTACAGGATGTCTCACTCAGCCCAGCTTAAGCAACTGGGTTTTTTTAGTAGTGGTGACATGTCCTGGGTTCAGATTTATTGGTGGTTTTAGCAGTTGTAGCCAAAACATTCCCTGCAACAGTTCACAATTGTCTTAGTCTATTTTGTGCTGCTATAACAGAATACCTGAGCCTGTATAATTTATAAAAAACAGAGATTTATTTCTTACAGTTCTGGGCTGGGAAGTCCAAAACCAAAGACAGCCAGCATCTGGTGAGAGCTTTCTTGCTGTGTCAACCCATAGCAGAAGGAAGAAGGAAAAGGGGTGAGAAAGAAAGAACAAGAGATAGCAGGAGGAAGCCAAACTCATTTTTAAGAATGAACCCACTCCCAAAATAATGGTATTAAACCCATCATGAGGTCAGTTCTCCCATGACCCCAAAACCTACCATTAGACCTCACCTCCCAACAGCACTGCATTGGGGGTCATTTCCAAAACATGAACTTGGGGGGACGCATTCAAACCAGGGAAGCAATGAAATCAGATACAAAAGGAAAAGAGAAGACTTTTGATTAAGAAAGATAGAAATATGTATGGGTTGTAATGGATTGACAGGTGGGTGCCACTGAGCATACCATTCGGCCGATCAAACAATTATAATGGGCAATATCTTTATGACTCCAAAATGTAAATCACCAGACCTTCTCAGTAGAAAAAAGTTAGCCTGTGATGGGTGTTAACAGAGACCCAGGTACTGGGCATTAGCACCCATGACATCCATTACTCATCCTTACTAGTAAGCTGATTAAGCAATTTCTTTAGTAAAAATAGCTGTCAAATTTGTTATTTCCTAGAAGTCAAAGAGTTCTGTGGGCTTGGGCTTCAGGTATTTGACCCCAAATACAGTGTTGTACTAATAGCCTTGCAATTTATAATGGAAGCCACGGAATCTATGGATCTGAAATCAGTGACTTAATCAGACAACTTATGAGTATCTTATTAAGCACCAACATGACCATTGGAAATTTCGATTGACCTTGAGTTACCAGTGTTATTACAGTGTCATCTCTGCCTCAGACCTCCCTCACTGCATCTTCTACCCCCACTCCTCACATTATTCCCAACCCCATTCTTGCCACCTCTTTACTATTCTCCAACAGGCCAAGCCCACCTCACAGCAGGACTGGCTACATCATTTTGAGTGCCCAATGCCAAATGAAGGCATGGGGGCCTCTTGCTCGAAAATTACTAAAAATTTCAACACAATGACTGAAGAGCATTGAAGGAAGCATGAGGTACTTCTGAGGGGGCCCTGTGTGACTGCACAGGTCGAACACTCTGCCTTTGTCCTTGGAATGTCCTCTACCTTGGTGTTATCTAACCAGATACCTGCGGAGCTCCCTCACTTCATTCAAGCTGTCCTTCCCTGAACAACTTCCTAAACAGATCCTTAGCCTCTTCCTTCTTTTCTTCACTCTGAATTATCATTCTTCATAGAACCCAGTCATTTTTATGTCTTTTTATTTGTTGTCTGCTCCTTCCACTGGAAGCAAAGTCCAAGATAACATGAACTTTGTCTTGTTAATTGCTGTCTCCCTAGTGTACAGAATAGTGCTTAGCACATGCTACATATGTCACACACATATTGCTGAATAGATGCTTAAATGAATCCCATTGTTTTAGTGAAGGAAAGTCAAGTAACCGTGTATATTATTTTATCTTTGTATGTGTGTGTGTTATTGAGGATTGAACCCAGGAGCATTCTACCTCTGAGCTATACCCCAGCCCTATTTTATTTTATTTTTTTATTTTGAAACAGGGTTTTGCTAGGTTGCTGAGAGCTTCACTAAGTTGCTGAGGCTGGTCTCAAACCTGCAGTCCTCCTGTATCCACCTCCCAAGTACTGGGATTACAGGCATGCACCACCATTTTCTATATGAAAAACATACCTTTTTGGTTGTTTTATGTGTTATGTAGAAGGAAGCAGTAGCCTTAGCACTTCCCTACCTTCTCCCCAGCACCACAGCTGTCCCTTAGATTCTCCTTCTTGCTCCTCTCCCTTGGCTGAGAGAGAGAACAAGGGAAGGACAGAGGAGAAGGGCAAGCCACAGTGGCTTGGGGAAAGATTATACAAATTTAATTTAAGACACATCATTTTCTCTTTCTGCAGAAGTTATTTGCTTAATTTTCTAATAAAGCTTTCATCGATCTGCCAAAAAAAGTAATTATTTAGACAACCCCAGGGACCCTGTCTGCGACTTCCCTTTCATCAGGTATCAGTCACGGCTCATGCAACTTGTCTGGCATGATCTCCACTTAATAAAACCTGTGTCGATAGGTCTCAAACCTTTCATCACTTGCTGTTTACATATTGATTTCTTGATAGTGTTCTTCACCCTTAATTTGAAACCTAGTGTTAGCTTTTTAGCATCCTGTAGTTTTCTTTCTTTTTCTTTCGTAGAGTTCAATCATTTTCTGTGTTTTGCTCTTTGGGTAGTCTTAACTCAAGATACATAACACTATACTATTTTACCTAGCTTTTTATTTCCTTCCTGCAATAGTCTTTTCAAAACTTTTATTTATTTATTTATTTATTTATTTATTTATTTTGCGGTACCGGGGATTGAACCCAGGGGCATTCTACCTTTGAGCTACACCCCCGGCCCTATTTTTTATACTTTATTTTGAAACCAGGTCTCATGAAGTTGCGGAGTAGCTGAGGCTGGCTGCAAACCCGGATCCTCTGGTCTCCTCCTCCCAAGTACTGGGATTACAAGCATGCGCCACCACGCCTGGCATCAAAACTTTTTAAAAAATATAATCTACCTTTTCCAAAATTTTAACAGAGCATTCCTGATAGAAGAGAAAGTTGCTCTAGTGACTTTTTTTTTGTACTGGGGATTGAACCCAGGAGCATTTTACCTCCAAGCTACAACCGCTGCTTCCCCTTTTTCTTTATTTTTTTTTTTTTGAAACAGGATCTTGCTAAATTGCTAAGAGCCTCACTAAATTGCTAAGGCTGGCCTTAAACCTGCAATCCTCCAGACTTAGCCTCCCAAGTACAGGGATTACAGGCTTGTGCCACCACACCTGGCTTCAAGTGCTTTTTTTGTTTTTGTTTTTTGGGGTACTGGGGATTGAACCCAGGGTCATTCTACCTCTGAGCTACACCCCCAGCCCTGTTTTTTATTCTTTATTTTGAAACAGGCTCTCACTAAGTTGCAGAGGGCCTCACTAACTAGCTGGGGCTGGCTGCGAACCTGGATCCTCCGGTCTCAGCATCCCAAGTACTGGGATTACAAGCGTGTGCCACCACGCCCAGCTTCAAGTGATATTTTTAATGCTTAAGCTTCTCTTGGCTCTCTAACAGGGTTTTAATTGCTTTTCTCTCATAAATTTAGGTTTCTTTGAATTTAAAAATAGTAAAGGCTAGGCGTGGTGATACACATCTGTAATGTCAGTACTTGGGAGGCTGTGACAGGAGGATAGCAGGCTCAAGGACAGCCTCAGCAACTTAGTGAGATCTTGTTACAAAATAAAATAAAATAGGGCTGGGGGTGTAGCTCAGAGGTAGAACACCCCTACGTTCAATCCCCAATACCAAATAAATAAATAAGTAAAAATAGAAAAAACAAAATAAACATTTTTGGAGGAAATTTTATCATGTACATTGTAAACTACCTGTATGTGACTCCATTTTTTTTTTCTTTTAGGCATTGGTTTGCCATTTCATTTCCCTACTTCTTACCTGTGTGATTAATGGTGAATACTCAGTGAATATTCATGATGTATGAAGGACTAAGATAAACATTATACTTGGCCCATCTCATTTGAGCCTCATCACAGCCCTAGGAGATAGGTGCTACTCTTAAACTTATGTTTCAGATGAAAAGAAAAAAAACACAAACTTAGAGAATACCCTGACCACAGTGATAAAGCAGTACTTGGCAGGGCTGGAATTCAAATCAATATTTATCTGTCTCAAGAGTTGATACTCTTAACCAGTATACTATAATGCTTCTATATGATTCACACCTTGGATAATTATCCCTTTCTCATTCCATTATCTTCAGTTTTCGATCCCATCTTCACTATAGTTGTCTATACTTTTGCTAAGACAGCAAAATCTGGTAGTTCGGGGCACAGGCTCTAAGTTGGGTAAAAGCATCCAAATCCAGGGTGGACTCCACCCCATATGTGGTCCGTAATCTTGAGTAAGAGACTTGGTGTTTTGTGCCTCAGATTCCTAATCTGAAAGTTGGGAATAATAGTGCTTGCCTCATAGTGTTGTAATACTGAAATAAAGCAATACATGCAAAGTGTCTAGAACAGTCTCTGGTATATGAGAAGTACCCAGTAAATAGCTAATATTATTAAGAATTTACTGATTCAACACAAACAATTACTGAATGCTTTACTCTGTTACTAAGTGCCAGGCATCATGCTAACTTCTGCACATAGAGAAATTATTGACACTCTTCCCCATTGAATATCCAAGCCTAGTGGTGGGTCATAAAATAGTACGCATGAGGAGGGATATGCATACTCAGAAAGGCAGTCTAAGTACTGAAGTTCAGTATATGCAGAAAGAAAATATTTAATGAGTGGTTAAGCGAGAATCTATAGCCAAGTTGTAGATCTGGCAAACCGGTGCTTTCTCACTGGTTGGTTCATTTCTCAAGGCAGCCTCCATAATCCTTCTCATTCCACTTGCCCTTTTTCAATGTGACTTCTCTAATCCTTTCCTCAATAGATGGCGTCGATTTCCTGTATCTTGAACGTGGACTAGCCTTGTGACTTGTTTGGATCCATAGAATCTCATAGAAATGATGCAGTGTAACTTGCGGGACTAGAACTAAAAGACCTCACAGATTCCTTTTTGACTTCAGTGAAGAAGCAGTGGCTAGAGTATTGAAAGTTAAGAAATGAGGTGGAAAAAGAGAAACCCAGATAGTCCCTGGCCATTTCAGCCACCTTAGCTAGGGCTCAAGGTATGTGATGGAAACCTGGCCCCAGCACCCCTTGCTCCTGTAGCTTTTGTCAAGCTGCCCTGATCAACAACAAGTAGAACAGAAACAGAATGCCAATTCCTGCCCAAATTTCAGAACTAGAGGAAGTAAAATAAATACCATCATGGGATGTATAACAGCATTTTGGTCAACAATAGACAATATATATGATGATGGGCTCATAAGATGATAATGGAGCTAAAAAACTCTCATTGCCTGGTGACACTGTAGCCTTTGTAATGTCATAGCACAATGCATGACATTTTTATGGTGATGTTAATAATAAAAAACCTGCTGTGCTTCCAGTCATCTGAAAGTATATAGCACATACCATTAAATACAGTACATAGTACTTGATAATGATAGTAAAGACTTATGTTACTGGTTTATGTATTTACTACAGTACACTTTTTAATCATTTAGAGTGTGCTCCTTCCACTTATAAAAAGGAAAGTTTACTATAAGACAGTGTGTTCTGTTATCTTGTCAGCAGCCTCACACATCTTTTGTTTACCTTGTCTCTTGACTGCACTAAGAGGCCACATGGAATGATGGACCTGTACCCTCTATGTTTGTGTGAGTATATTCAACGATGTTCACACAATAATGAAATCACCTAACAATGCATTTCTCAGAGCATTTCCTTGTTGTTAAGTGACACATGGCTTTAGATGGCTAAATTGTTTTAGGATGGTTTGTTTCATAGCAATAAATACCTGGAAAAGGCCTTGAGTTAGGTTATGGAATGATGAGAGACCACGTGGAGGGAGTGAAATTTTAACTTCCAGCCATCCTTACCAAGACCCTGGACATGTGGGTGAAGCCATTATCTGAGACTTTCTAGGAGTCCAGCTTCCTGATGAATGCAGGTACCTGAGGGAGCCCCAGGAAGAGCAGCAGAAGAATCACCTGGACAGCCCACAGAGTCATGATTGTTGTTTTAAGCCTATTTTGGTGGCAATTTGTTATGTGGCAATAGACAACAGAAACACCCATGATACACCAGCGCTTCCCAGAAGTGAGGATAGTGAGGTCCCTGGTTTGTAATGTGTTTGGGGTATGATAGCCTTTAACCAATAATCAAGTACTTTCTATAGCCTAGCACTTTACATATGTTTTGTTTAGTTCTCATGATAATGATACACGACAGGTAATTTGGCAGATGAGAAAGCTAAGCTTCAGAGATGCTAGGTAGCTTACCTAAGGCTTTACAGGTAGCACTGTCAAAACAGAATGGGGAAGTGTAATGTTAATGTCTCATTTCAGGCTTCCTCCAGCTCTTTTCTCTCTATGGCAATGGTCTCTAACTCATTTTCACTACTTCCAGACTTGGATCCTTCCAGCAAGTCCAATCAGTTCTTAACTACTGAAGCTTGTATTACCAAATAAATGTCTATGGAGTTCTTTGACTCACCTGCAGTGTTATTAAGGCATCTGTAGGATCTTTTGACAAGCTCTTATAAATGCCCCACTAGCTATGGGATAAAATCGGTGGCATTCAAAGCCCCTCTTGCTTGTCCAGCTCCATCTCTCAACACTTTATTTACATACATTTTTATCATGTGCAATCACTTGCAATTCCCTAAACCCTGTGTGTGTGTGTGTGTGCGTGTGTGTGTGTG